>JAENRT010000106.1:131-36056 GCA_032173475.1 Amanita phalloides
CAACCTCCTGATGTCATAAACGGACCAGAAGAATTTGAAGTTGAAGCAATTCTCACACACCGGCGACGTGGCGCAGGGTACCATTACCTAGTGAAATGGAAGGGGTACGGACCGAATGACAACTCGTGGGAACCCGAGCGCAACCTAAGTAATGCTGCGGAAATCCTTCAACAATATAAGAAGAGGAGACGGTTGTAGAAATGCCTTCATGACACGATATTTCAATCACACATACTTAAAGCAAACCCACCTCATAAACAAACGACATGCCGCCCCCCATTCTCGCTATGCCATCAACTGAAAGAACTGTGGGAATCTACGTCACGTATTTTTCCTGGGACCCACGCTCTCATCATTCCTTTCGAAGACGACGTTCTCATCATACTAGAACGCATCGTATTGTCTGTATCAGCCATGGACCCCGAATATCCACATGCCCTAAGAAACGCCATCAACTAAACACTCCACCCATCTGGCTGACCCTGGTTCGAAACCAGAAACATGACGAGATTTGGCGAATACTGAATGCTGCCATTACCATTGATAACTGGTTAAGTTATCGAAACTTCGTGAAACCTAAGGACGACGTCTTCAAGGCCATGTACCTCTTTCACCTATTTCCCCAAAAGGTCGTCTTCAGGAACCCGTTCGCTCCTACGCATCAGAAAACCCTTAGATCAATGCTTCTGGACGCGGAATTACTCTATACCCTCAATAAAGAACTAGAGAAGGCAGCAATAGGCGACAGATCGGATCCTGATCCATGGGAAGATCTCCTATTCATGTAAAGTCGAATTCCCACCGTCCGACACCAAGACCAGAGTTTACACTATAAAAAAAACGATACCCAATCTCAGCACCGCTCCAACCAACCCATCTTCATCAGAAAAAAAAAATGTTGTCTTTCGTCATCTTCCTCTACGTCCTCACCGTCATCTTCCTCGCCAGCGCCCACTGGCGCGTCAACCCGTCCCTCGCCGCCTACAGTGAGGACCGCCCCCTCGAGGTCTTCGTGACCACCACCATCACCACCACCACCGACGACGAGGGCCTCCACGTCCACCCTGCCGAACTCGCCTTCCCCGCCGCCGAACCCACCACCCCCATCGCCGAACTCACCCACCCCCTCGTCGTCCGACCCCGGAATACCGCCCTCGAAAACGTCAGCAATGCCCTCGCCCTCCTTGTCCTCCAATACAACCTATTCGCCGAGCCCCTTGACGTATACACCGCCCTCACGCTCCAGACCGACCCCCACCTCCTCTCCTACGACGAACGGGATGCCATGCTCGAACAAGCGTGGCAGCTAAAAAGGTCGATTGAGACCTTACAGTGGCGGGTCGAAACGGCCTCAAAAGATATCGAAAAACATCGCCAAGTGGCTGGAGTCACGGCAAGACCATGGCTGGACGTCCTCTGGCTGGTAGAAGTCGGTGACTTCTCGCATACGAAGGGGGTAATGTTACGGTGATGATTGCAACATAACGGACGTTCTTTATTTTTAACTCATATCTACTGCGCATGGACAGCCTTTCTATTTTCGTAACTACCTTCACATTTCCTTTCTCAGGTTGTTACAGCTTCGTTTCCTTTTTCGTCTCATTGTCCTCTAGAAACGTATATAAACCTCCATGTAACGTCTCTTTCTTTAGTTCCAATTTAATCAAATCTTGCCCTCGTCGTTTTGAACGGTCTTGAGCGCTCCTCTTCCCATCGTCGCATTCATCCTCCTCTGTCCTTCGCCATCATCAGACTAGACGTCAGAACCTTTGTCCAGTAGACTGGGAACAGACCGAGACTCTGTTTGTCACTGTCGACTTAGAACGAATCGCGTCGAGGACATCGATCTTAACAACAAGCGTCGGGGTGGAAAGCTTTTCACGGAGATCGCAGCTTTACAAAAGAAGATCGTCAAACGAGGGGTCAATGCCGCCACAGCTCCACAGCCCTCAGCTTCAGCTTCCACCTCCTCTGCCCCCATTCCGGGAATTGCCCGCATTGATGATGTAAATGCCCTTGGAACTACAACTCCATCTTCATGATTGGCTTCGCACACACATTTCGCTATTTATTTTACAATGCCCAATGCTCCTCCCGCTTCTTGTCACATCTTTTGGACAAGCATCAAGACGACTTTGATATCATCTTCATTCAAGAATACCCTTATGAAGATTTACATGCATATGGATCCTCTGCCTCCCTGGATGGCGAACGACAGTGGGGTGGCCCCTCCCACCCTGCTTGGCTTGCCCTTGAAGGTGCACAGGACATTTCCCGCCACTCACAGGTTGCAGCTTACATCCATCGCTGACAAGTTGACTCTCAATATCAATTGTTCATTAATACACTGCACTTCACGGATCCCAACATCCTCCTATTCTCCTTGACACGCCCGTCTGATGGGCACTCACACTCCTTCATCAATGTATATCGACACCCATCCCATTGGCGAGGCCTCGACAATTTGCTTTTCCACCTGGATACTGTTCCCAATATAGCGGTCCTCCAGGGTGACTTCAATCTACACTCTGCCTTCTGGGACTCTTCCGTATCCTCTGATGACACCCGAGCCACTGACCTGTTAGGTTCTTGCTCAGCCCTAGGGCTGAGATGTTTGAATGACCGTGACGTGCCTTCGTGGTATCGTCACGGGACCTCCCCGCGAGTCCTTGACCTCCTCTGGGTTGCTGACAATGTCCTAGCAGATGCGCAGGAATTCTTTGATTTGGTCCTTGTGGGCCCGTTATGTGACCATCTGCAGCTGACAATTTCTTTCACAGCAGATTGGCGCCCACCGCCAACACTGCGCCAACCTTACCTACCAAGGGGGTCGGACGAGGAAGCTGCATATATTGCTATGTGTCAAGCAATTCGCTTCCAGGCACCAGACGCCCAGACTTCATGCGACCTCCTTTACCAGGGCTTGCAGAGAGCTTGGATAGCACACTCGAAGACGCCTGCCCCTACAAGCAACCCCACACGTTGGTGGACCCCAGCCTGCCAGACTGCGCTCCAGCTCCACGAGGCAGTGCTTTCTCCGGCATCCCTCAAGACTTTTCATGCCGCATGCAAGGTGGCAAAGCGGACCTTCTTTGATGACAAAATTGACACTCTGCGCTTCCCAAGAGGTGTGGTCGTGCATGGCATGGATGCGCCCAAGGCCACCTCCCAAATTTCCTCGCATCGCTGTTGATGGCGTGCCAGTACAGTCTTTGGACACTCTATGGACCACTGCCCACCAGCAGTTTGTTGGCCAGCAGGTACGGCGCCCAGTTGATTGGACATTTATTGAAGCACTTCCATCACTACCACCCAGGGACTGGCACCCTTTTTCGCTTCAGGAATGTTTGGATGCCCTCTCCTCCACCTCCAACTCCTCAGCACCTGGCCCAGACCACATCTCATGGGGCCTCATTAAAGCTTTCCTATGCAACACAGACTTTGCCCATGAGCTTGTCACACTTTTCAACTCCACCTACAACCAGGGTACGTGGCCTACACAGTTCAAGGCATCTGTCACAGTCATCATCCCTAAGCCGAAGCGTGATGACTATACCTGCATCAAAAACTTCCGCCCCATTGTGCTCCTGAACTGTCTGGGCAAACTGCTTTCCAAGGTCATGGCTACCCGCCTGCAATTCGACACCATTGCTCATGACTTACTACACCCACTTCAGTTTGGCGGTCTCAAACAGTGCTCTACTGTTGACGCAGGCCTCTTCCTCACAAATTGGATCCACCAGGCTAGAGATGCAGGAAAGTTCACATCGTGCTTGGCAGTTGACATGGCTCAGTACTTCCCCTCCATTCAGAAGGCAGTTCTCATAGCCATGCTGCGGAAACAGGGTTTCCCACCACAGTTACTACGGCTCCTCGATTCCTATTATGATGAGCACATGACGTCTTTTGCCTGGGGCTGCTCCTCATCGGACCCCCTCCCTGCTGGCGAAGGAGCACCTCAGGGAGACCCAGCATCCCCCATTCTCTCCAATTTGTATGTTGCACCTACTTTGTGTTGCCACTTCGCCTTCTGACTCTCATCACATGTGGCCATCCCTTCTTTCATTGACGACTACGTTCTCATGCGCTCTGGCCCCTCCCATGCAACCAACATCAGAGCCTTGGAGGGCCTCTTTTCCTTCTTTGAAACATCTATGGCTACCATCGGCCTGATACCGGAACCCTCAAAGACGGAATTCATCACATTCCTGCCATACAAGCAGCGCGTCAATGTCCAGGCTGTAGTTGCTCAATGCACACAAGGATGACAAGCACATCCGCCACCTGCTGCCCCCCGCTCCCACGTCATTCAGTCAATTGACCACAACTTCGATGAAGTCATTTGCACCACCTCGGCTTCTTTGCACTCAGCGGATGGCAGCATCACAGTTATCAAACCAACCAGGAGATGGAGATACTTAGGGTTCTTCTTTGACGATACACTTTCTTTTGACTACCATGTTCAATTCTATGCTAACAAGGCAATCTCTTCTACTAGTGCACTTTACATGATAGGCAATGCCGTCAAGGGCCTCCCGGTTTCAAGACGGCTACAAATCATCAAGGCATGCATCTGGCCAATCCTCGCCTATGGCCTCCCCCTGTGGTACTGGCTGCATGGCAAAGGTGTATCCCGACTGTTGAAGAAGCTCAAGACTGCTCAACACCGAGCTCTCATTTGGGCCTCAGGCACTTTCAAGATGACCCCCTCAGGCTCGCTCGAGTATCTTACAGGCATGCCACCTGTTCGCATCTATTGTGACATGCTCCTTCAGCGTGCCACGGTCCACCTTGCCACCATGGACGACCAGCACCCTATGCATGTGGTTGCACGGCTGACCATCCTCCCATCACCGACTCATCCGAACTCGCACCCCTGGCAACCCTCTACCTGCTTTGGTGGACATTGCTGGTTCTATCGATGAGCCCTTTGCCGTCACCAACCTGGAAAACACCCGTGGAACGCACCTTTTGGACATTTATGGCAACCGCATCTCCTTTCAACACTTCGTTCACCCCCCTCTTGCACAAGCGGAGCTGTTCAATGCATTGTTTACAACTTTCCTTGACACACTCGCTGAGTGGTGCAATGACCCACATACTGTGGTCACAGCCTCTGACGGTTCTCTGGCTGAGGGAGTGGCGGTTTCCGGCTATGTGACGCCCACCACTACTGAAGCATGACGTGTAGCAGCTACCTCCTCCTATGAGGCCAAAACTCAAGCCATGGAGATGCTAGCATCTCACCTTTTACACACCAGCCAATCTGGCCGTGTCATACTATTAGTCAACAATGCCGCCGCAGCTAAGGGTGTTTTGCACACAGATGTCAGTGACGGACAGCACACTGCTATTCGCTTCTCCACTTTCCTTCGTGCTTGGCTGTCTGAAGATCCAAACAGGTCCATAGTCATCTCCTGGTGCCCCGGCCATTGTGGGGTCCCCGAGAATGAGCGTGCTGACGCCCTGGTGGGCTCCTACAATGGACCAGATGTTCAGGCTTTCCGGACCAGACTTGCTTCATATTGCCACTTTCACCAAATGGCAGGTCAACATTGGCACATGGCATGGGCATCTCAAAAGTACCGTGGACATGGCCTCCTACGCTTTCGCACCTCTCGACGGGCAGCTTTACCAACCTTAGGATCTGGCCGTAATCAGTTCATTCAGGCATGTGATGACTCCCCCACGCTCTTCTCGCATTTTGTGCGCATAGCTACCAACCACATGCCCTCAGCAGATTTCCGACGCCACTTCTTCCCGGACTCGCCCTTTTGTTGCATGGTTTGCCCTGACCGGCCCCCCCTGACTCGTGAACATATCATGTGTAAGTGCGTGAGGTACGACCCTCACTTTGCATCTTTCTATTCTTTCTTGCGGAAGGACAATAACTACATAGGCTTAGTCGCCTTCTTGAAAGCCAATGCCATGGCCGCATCGTTCAGTGACATTGATCCGGCCCCTCGTTTGCCCCCCTCCAGACCCGGCTTCCGCCGCCTCTTCTGTGACTAGGTTAACTTCGTATGTAGTCCCTTTTGCTACCTGGCATTGCACATGTCGTCCACACACGGACCTTCCTGGTTCCGAGCTTTTATCATACACATCTGCTTTGTAGTATGTACTGCCTTAATCCCACACCATTACCTGCATGCAAAAAAAAAAAAAAAAAAAAAAATGCGAATTTGTCAGCTTTATCAGATGTTCCCCTCGTTGTCTCCTATTGCGTTGAAGAACTATGTCTCATAGGTATACTCCATCGTTCATTGTTATTATCATTCTTGATGATCTGACCAACTACATTAGGAATTCATGAAGAAGATTTGTTTCGAATTCTACAGAACCAGTCTGATCCGACAACTCGCCCAACCCACATCTCAATTATCGGAGCAAAAACCCTAGGAGCAAAGTGGCGCAATACGATACTCTTACATACCCAGTCAACATCCTGGCAGGACACACTTCCAGAGCCCATCCTACCTCCTAATGACAAATGGGCCGTGTGGGCAATGATGATGATGATGAAGATATGCAAGTCAGAGGTGACGCAGTGTCATTCACAAGAGAGAGCCACACGTGTCAAGACTTTGTTCCTTTGACCATTGGAAGCTACATGACAACCCATCCACCACAGCGCCCTTCAACCAACAATGTCACTTGTCATACCATCTACAAGTCTTGAGATCGACTCCACCAATGTACATATGTCCCTTCTGTCTGAGCCACCCAAAAGGAGAACTGATGCTTCCCGACTGTTGAGACTCGGCGTGCCTGAACGGTCGCTGTCTGACCGGAGGAATATGTGGCCGAATCGAACAGATGCCCAGCTTTCGAATATGTTTTACGACCACGATGCATGAAAATGGCGGTGCAGATACATGTGAGCATATGGTGTATGCTTGCTGACATGGCGTGTGCGTGCCGAACGAATGTGGGTTGTTGGCAATGAGAATTCAAGCAAAGGATGCGGAGAAACCCACCTCTTCTCTTCTTTCCTCGCCTGACGCCACCCTTGCCAGAACATCTCGACACCTGAACACTCATTGACTCGCATCTGGCCTTGGTTCGCGTCAACCTCGGATAACCAGGTCTCATCATCCACACCACGCACTACCTTGCAGTAAGCTGTGGCTCGCACTTTGATGGCTCACGGCCCAAGAAGACAAAGACGTCAATCCCGATGGTTACTATAGTTTCGTTAAGAAGCAATCCAAGCAGAGAAAAGCAAAGAGGAAGGCAGATTACGAAGCCATGAAGGCCGCACAAAGGTTTGTTATTGTCATACCTAAGGTGAGTGACTGGGCCAATAAACTTTTAATTCAGGATGAGGAGAGCGAGGCTTGAGATTTTCGAAAGCTAAACCCGTGGCTTCTGGCCAAGCTGGGCTGGCACGTCAGGTTTGTGCCCCATATCCATACACAACCCATACTGCACCCTCAACGAGCTTTGCCTCTTGATTAGCTCATCCTTCATCTTGTCGCCCCAATCCATCACACCTTATCAGTATCTCCATGCGATGAAGATGAGGACGACGACTTTGGGGGAGACATTATGGCGTATATCGGCAAAGACCCCAGCCTCACAGGTGAAGAAAGGGAGAGGGCCATGATGGAGTCTCTTGGTGCGGTCTCGAGGAGCCACTGTTACGGTGATGATTGCAACGTAACGGACATATCTTATTTTAACTCATTACTCATATCTACTGCGCATGGACAGCCTCTCTTTTCGTAACTACCTTCACATTTCCTTTCTCAGGTTGTTACAGCTTCTCTTCCTTTTTCGTCTCATTGTTCTCTAAAAACATATATAAACCCTCATGTATCGTCTTTTCTTTAGTTCCAATTTAATCGAATCTTGCCCTCGTTGTTTTGAACGATCTTGAGCGCTCCTCTTCTCATCGTTGCGCTCATCCTCCTCTGGCCTTCGTCATCATCAGACTAGACGTCAGAACCTTTGTCCAGTGGACTGGGAACAGACCGAGACTCTGTTTGTCACTGTCGACTTAGAACGAATTGCGTCGAGGACATCAATCTTAACACAAATTGGAACTCAGGACCCGCTCAGTGTATCTACACTAGCACCGATACATCGAACAAACCTCCAAGCGAGGTATTGAAGTAATACACCATTGAAACCCGAACCTCTAACCAGAGGCCCCCAAACGGATCTGTTCTTTTTAGACAGAAATACTATTTAGATAAAAAAGAAGTTTATCCCTCAACCACTGGAGAAGGTTGGCGCTATCTATCAGGAACTAAGAAACAGAATCCGCCAGTACCCGCCGAATTCTTCGAAGGAGAAGAACAGGAAGGAGACCATTTCGACGCACTACCAGCAGATCTTTGGATACAGTGGGTAAACGAAGACAGGGACGAACCAAGAGAATTGTACTTTGCCCCTACCGAGGAACCAGAACGAACCTGGTGGGAAAAATTCTGTAACGCATATAATCTTGATAAGGAAGACGAATACAACATGCTTACTCCGGAATTTATAACGCTTTGGGAAGAATATAAGGAGAAGAAACAGATCGAATCCGAGTTAGAACCAGAACAAGCACCAAACGACCCGGAACCCCCGAAAACCGAACCAGAGATGGCAACCGAGGCTACCGCCCCGAAAGGAGATATTAAGCCGCAACCGATTACAGTATTCACAGGAAAGAGAGTTGAGGCGCGCGCCTTCATTGACTCGCTTGAGGACCTCTTCGAATTAAACCCTCACAATTATGAAGGGAAACACAAGAAAAAGATCAGATATACTCTTGCCTGTCTTGGACCAGAATTAAACGACTGGAAAAGCGATTATTCGAGACGAATTAAACGATGAAACTGGACTAGACTGGAAGGACTACCCTGCTTTCAGGAAGAGATTCCTCGCCGATTGGGGAGAAGTAAACAGCGCAGTCAGGGCCCTGAACAATTTAGCCAATCTTAGAGTCGAAGGCGACATCACTGTCCCGGAATATATTCGAAAGTTTCGAGTCGACATAGGAACATCTGGACTCACAGGATTAACCGCACAGCTACAGGCCTTTGTCAAGGGATTACCTCACAGCATCGCCGAAAAGGTTCTCGAAGGCCTAGCAGGATACACTGCTATGACAGATGTTTACATCAAAGCAGAAAACCTTCACAACGCATGGGAAACTATGCGACTCATTGGGAAACGAACAGGATCTGGAACACGTCCTAATTTTAACCGAAACACGAACCAATCTGGATCTACTAGGACCATCAGTGCCCTTCCCTTTGGACAGCTTAGCGATGAGCAGAAAGAAGAATACAGGAAGACAGGGAAGTGTTTCAGATGTGGAACCCAAGGACACATCTCCAGGGATTGCCCTAAACGTAAAAACCAGTCCCCATCAACATCTTCGTTTCAGAACAAAAACATCTGATCAGTCACCGAAGAAACAAAAGAACCGGAATCCGATACAAAGAAGATCAGGGCAATGATCAAAGCAATGCCCAGCAACGAGCGCTTGGATATGTTTAATCAGCTCGAAGAAGAGGGTTTTTAGTCCGGAGGCGTCAAACAGCAGTTGATACCTCCGTAAACAACGGACTTGAACAGTTAGCACTCGACTCTGTAATAGTAAAATCGAACAATAACAAACGAATTTCTATTACCGTTCAATCACCCAACCTACCTGCTGAAACTTCCGCCCTAATCGATTGTGGAGTGGAAGGAAATTTCATCGATGACGAAATAACACTAAATTTAGTCAAAGAAAAACTTAAACAACCAATTAAAGTTCGAAACGCCGATGGAACAATTAACCTTAATGGAATGATCATGCACTATGTCCTAATCCATTACTCGATCGAAGGCAAAAACCACAGTAATCGATTCCTTATCACTAAGCTCGGTGATCAGAAGTTAATACTCGGAATCCCTTGGTGGAAGAAAATAATCGACAATTAATTTGGAGAATAAAACAATTCACTTTATCGACGGAAAACGACCGAAACGATATGGCAAATGGCTTGACACTTAACAGTGGGGAGAAGACAAATATTGGATCAGAGTAAAAACATCTGCCTCGCAGGCACTGGAACATCAGAAAATAAACAAAGACCCACCAATGATACTCCCAGATATCTATAAACAATGGGAATCGGTATTTGAAAAAAAAGCGTCAGAACGTTTCCCTTCTAGTCGACTATGGGACCATGCTATTGAATTAAAACAGGGTTTCTCACCAAAAGTCAGCAAGATATATCCGTTATCGCCAAAAGAACAAACATCACTTGATGAATGGATCGAAGAACAGTTAGGGAAAAAATATATCAGGCCATCGAAATCTCCTCAAGCGTCACCATTCTTCTTCGTGTCTAAAAAGGAAAGCGGGGCACTGCGACCGTGCCAAGATTACCGTTATCTGAATGAATGGACAATCAAGAACGCATACCCTTTACCATTGGTATCCGACTTAATGACGAAACTAGCTGGTGCCCAATACTTCACGAAATTAGACCTCCGATGGGGGTATAATAATGTTCACATTAAAGAAGGAGATGAATGGAAAGCAGCGTTCATCACCAATCGAGGATTGTATGAACCAACTGTCATGTTCTTTGGACTCTGTAATTCACCATCGACATTTCAAACCATGATGAACGAATACTTCCGGGATATGATAAACGAAGGATGGCTAGTCATTTACATGGACGACATTTTAATCTGCGCAAACACAGAAGAGGAATTAGAAGATCGTACAAAACGCATACTTATTCGGTTACAAGAAAATGACCTATTCCTGAAATTGGAAAAATGCAAATTCGGCGTACAGGAAGTTGAGTTTCTAGGAATGATCATCACCTGGACACATCAATGGACCCAGTCAAACTCGCTGGAATTGCAGAATGGCCTACACCAACTACTGTTAAACAAGTACGATCTTTCCTGGGATTTGGAAACTTCTATCGTCGTTTTATTGGCAATTTGCTGCAATCGCAAAACCCTTAACCGATTTGACAAAGAAAATGGAGGAATTTACATGGACTACTGAGCGACAAACCGCCTTTGATACTCTCAAATCCCGCTTCGCCTCGATGCCTGTATTACAAATGCCAGACCCGTCTAAACCATTCATCTTGCAAATGGATGCCTCGAATAAAGCAATAGGAGCAGTATTAAAGCAAGCAGACACAAACGGAGCACTCCACCCTTGTGGCTTTATTTCACACGCCCTAACGACAACAGAACAAAACTATCAAATCTATGATCGAGAATTATTAGCAATCGTTAAAGGACTGGCAACATGGAGACATCTTCTTCATGGTTCTCCTCACACGCTAACTATTCATTGTGATCATAAAAACTTGTCATATTATCGAACCGCCCAAAGACTTACCCCTCGACAAGCGCGATGGTCATCATTTTTATCAGAATTTGACCTAAGGATCGAGCATGTACCTGGGACAAAAATGTTTGAGGCCGATGCACTCTCTCATAGACCAGATCACATGGGAAATTCGGAACAACAAGACGACATAGTAGTTCTCCCGGCAGAGCGGTTCATTCGACTCATCAACGATAATTTAGCCAGTGATATTAAGAAAGCAATGGCAACCGACGACTTTGGTCATATTTTGGTCGAAGTAACTCAAACACATCGTGCTCCACCGATAAAATCTAAATTACAAGATTGGACGCATATCGATGGCATTGTCTATTATCAAGGGAAGACCTACATACCTGATCAGGCGAATCTTCGCACATCACTAATTAAAAACACCCATGAATCACCTTCATCTGGACATCCTGGTCGATTTAAGACATTAGAGCTATTAAAACGCGATTACTGGTGGCCAGGAATGGCTAGGCAAACTAGACAATGGGTCGAAGGCTGCGCCCTATGTCAACAAATGAAAGTCAATACTCATCCAAACGCTCCAGCATTATACCAATTCCTCCAAATCCTCGTCTTCCAACAAGTTACACTCGACTTCATCACCGATCTAACCCATCTCAGAAAGGCTTTGACTCTATCCTGGTCACGGTGGACCACATGGTCTTATGAAGGGGTACTTTTACACCCTGTAAGAAACTATCGACACCCTCGGACAGCAGACATCTATATTTCTGAATCTTCAAGCGGTTTGGACTTTCCTGACGTCCTTCATCTCTGATCAAGGCCCCAATTCGCAGCAAAAGTCTTTCAAGGAAATTCGCAAAGGCATTGAGAATCGATCATAGGATGAGCACAGGCATATCACCCTCAAACCGATGGCGAACAGAGTGAGTCAACCAGGAGCTTGAAATATATCCTCCGGATGTTCTGTACAAAACGAACCCCACAATGGAAATCATTCTTTCTATCGCAGAATTTGCGCATAACAACCGATATCACGACACTGTGAAGGCATCCCATTCAACTAATGTATGGAACAGATCCAATCGCCATCCCAACAGCCTCAATCGAATGAATACACCGCTGCCGAAACCGACTACACTGCTACAGAAAGCAAGACAAGAAGTGCTAGCAGCACATGAAATAGCTCGACAAATGGTCGCCGCTCGAACAGAGACAAAATCACTAAACTTGAAAAAGGCGACAAAGTCTGGCTTGACAACAGGAACCTGCGCATTCCATACGAGTCGAAGAAACTAGCACCGAAACGAGAAGGACCCTTTGTAATTGAACAAGTCATGGGACCAGTGACATACAAACTGAAACTCCCGAAACAATGGCGAATTCATCCCGTGTTTCATGCCTCACTTCTCACACCATACAAAGAAACGGATATACATGGACCGAATTATGTGAAACCGCCTCCTGATGTCATAAACGGACAAGAAGAATTTGAAGTTGAAGCAATTCTCACACACCGGTGACATGGCGCAGGGTACCATTACCTAGTGAAATGGAAGGGGTATGGACCGAATGACAACTCGTGGGAACCCGAGCGCAACCTAAGTAATGCTGCGGAAATCCTTCAACAATATAAGAAGAGAAGGCGGTTGTAGAAAATGCCTTCATGACACGATATTTCAATCACACATACTTGAAGCAAACCCACCTCATAAACAAACGACATGCCGCCCCCCATTCTCACTATGCCATCAACCGAAAGAACTGTGGGAATCTACGTCACGTATTTTTCCTGGACCCACGCTCTCATCATTCCTTTCGAAGACGACGTTCTCATCATACTAGAACGCCGTCAATTCATCGTATTGTCTGTATCAGCCATGGACCCCGAATATCCACATGCCCTAAGAAACGCCATCAACTAAACACTCCACCCGTCTGGTTGACCCTGGTTCGAAACCAGAAACACGACGAGATTTGGTGAATACTGAATGCTGCCATTACCATTGATAACTGGTTAAGTTATCGAAACTTCGCAAAACCTAAGGACGACGTCTTCAAGGCCATGTACCTCTATCACCTATTTCCCAAAAAGGTCGTCTTCGGGAACCCGTTCATTCCCACACATCAGAAAACCCTCAGATCAATGCTTCTAGACGCAGAATTACTTTATACCCTCAATAAAGAACTAGAAAAGGTAGCTATAGGCGATAGGTCGGATCCGGATCCATGGGAAGATCTCCTATTCATGTAGAGACGAATTCCCAGTGTCCGACACCAAGACCAGAGTTTATACTATAAAAACGATACCCGATTTCAGCACAGCTCCAACCAACCCACTCAACCAGAAAAAATGTTGTCTTTCGTCATCGTCCTCTATGTCCTCACCATCGCCTTCCTCGCCAGCGCCCATTGGCGTGTCAACCCCTCCCTCGCCGCCTACAATGAGGACCGCCCCCTCGAGGTCTTCGTGACCACCACCATCACCACCACCATCGACGACGAGGACCTCCACGTCCACCCCACTGAACTCGCCTTCCCCGCCGCCGAACCCACCACCCCCATCGCCGAACTCACCCACCCCCTCGTCGTCCGACCCCGGAACACCGCCCTCGAAAATGTCAGCAACGCCCTCGCCCTCCTCGTTCTTCAATACAACCTATTCGCCGAGCCCCTCGATGTTTACACTGCCCTGACGCTACAAACCGACCCCCATCTCCTTTCCTATGACGAACGGGATGCCACGCTCGAACAAGCGCGGCAACTAAAAAGGTCAATCGAGACCTTACAATGGCGGGTCGAAACGGCCGCAAAAGACATCGAAAACATCGCCAAGTGGCTTGAGTCACGGCAAGACCATGGCTGGACATCCTCTGGCTGGTAGAAGTCGGTGACTTCTCGCATACGAAGGGGGTAATGTTACGGTGATGATTGCAACGTAACGGACGTATCTTATTTTAACTCATTACTCATATCTACTGCGCATGGACAGCCTCTCTTTTCGTAACTACCTTCACATTTCCTTTCTCAGGTTGTTACAGCTTCTCTTCCTTTTTCGTCTCATTGTTCTCTAAAAACGTATATAAACCCTCATGTATCGTCTTTTCTTTAGTTCCAATTTAATCGAATCTTGCCCTCGTTGTTTTGAATGATCTTGAGCGCTCCTCTTCTCATTGTCGCGCTCATCCTCCTCTGGCCTTCATCATCATCAGACTAGACGTCAGAACCTTTGTCCAGTGGACTGGGAACAGACCGAGACTCTGTTTGTCACTGTCGACTTAGAACGAATTGCGTCGAGGACATCGATCTTAACAGAAGTCCTCTGGATCATCTGTACAAGCTTGGTCAGATCGCAGTTTGATCTGACAAAGGTGACATTGATGAGACATCAGTTATAGACCTTGGCTAGCCATGGATCTGGATTGGTCTTCTGAAACGGACTGCACTAGCGTCCAACGTTAGCCATGTGAACGGTCACAGAAGGCGGAACAGAGATGTGGAAGTAGTCAGAGCAGGAACTGAGGAGGAAGACGAAGACTTGGAGTGAGGTCGATCTGAGTAAATCTTCAACCAGGTTTCAAGAAGGTTTATTACAGCTCGGGCAGAGTTGATGATGATTGTAGAATTGTTAGAGACGCATTGGTGAATGAGAGGACTTTCTGGGTTGCCTGGTCAAATAAGAATGGGGCAAAGCGCTGCTCGGTGGCTGGATGCACCGTAAACCTGCGACCAGTTCGCGTAGGCCTTCCATTGCTCATTTGATAAGTGTTTCCGAAAAAGAGGGACCGTGCAGTTGGCGAGCACGATTGGAGAACGCTACTGCAAGAACCAGAGCGAAAAAAGCTGGGATGGCAAGGAGGAAGGAGTTGTCAGCCACGGAGACCAAAGTGCAGCATTGGCGACGGTTAAGCTTGGATCAATATCATTATTCGAAGCCGAAGATAGCATAATGGCCAAAGCGGTTTGATGACCGAGATTGCTGCCGACTGCGGAGAGCTGCCGAAGTCTCATATGAATTCATGGCTCGTGTCTCCAACCTGCCTCATAAAATGCCCGTCAGCTTTGAGACACCTCCACTTTCTACGAGCCTTTCTATGACATTGACCGTTCCATGAAGTGCATGCGAATCTGGGAGGTGCAGCTTTAGACAGTTGCAGGTGGTGGTTGCAGGTGGCAGTGCAAGTCCAGCATGAAGGAGCCGATCCATGGGTCACGGACGCTGCAAGACCTGGGACCTCAGCATGCCACATGAGGAAATCAGGCAGTTCATAACAGAGCAAAACGTCCGCACGGCATGACGTCCATGGCAAAGACCCTGGCAGACGTGGATGCCTTGGGTGTCAAGCATGTTTCTTGAACCAGGAGAATTAGGGGTGTCATGATCAATAAGTTCAAATGGATAGTCGTATATAACTACGTCTGGTTTGCTGTTGTGTTTTGTGTCCCTTGAAGCCAGCGCAGGGCTGGTTTGAAGCGTGGTAAAGGCGCCGAGTGACTAGCTATAGGGAGAATGCAGCACTTGTTCATCGAGTTTGATAGGAGGCATAAATCAGAAGGTGGACTTGGTTGGCAATAAAAGTTGATAAAGGCAGAAGGCAAAAGTCATTGGTCGACTATGACAACTTGGGCCATTGATGGTTATATCGCTGTGGCTTGCCATTGATGACCGGGGCTTGTGCTCCTCTGTTGAGCTGTCAAAGAATGGGGAGAGGCTCTCGAGAATGGTATTAGCTGTGCTGGAATCGACATGAAGGCAAGCAGGGTGCCAATCGAGTCGTAATCAACAAACGAGGCAATCGAACTGGTCGGGTCTTTCTCCCGCCAACTTTGGCCACGTCGCTCTCCAATTACCACGAGTGCAGACAATAGATACTACTGGATCAACCGCAATTGTCTGCGGTTCAACGAATCGGTCGACAACGCAGAATGGCCACCCTCTTCGGCCATCATCTAAGAAGAGCCTTGTCATAAAGCGAAGGGTACAAGCCAAAGGTGGGGGTGCCAACCTCGAGAACATCCCAGCACGGATATCCTGCCGCCTTCCATCCTTTCTCAAACGCGACACCGTTGACTTTGAACAAGGCACCATACACACTATTCAGCCGCTCGAGTGCATGTGAGTAGTCCGCACTTCAGCGGAGGTCGAGGTTGTGCAATCTGCAAAGATTGATGTGGCTGATAATCTCGTAGCGGAACATTGCAGTAGATCATAGTAAAGCTGTTGATGGTGGAAGTAGCAGCAGCAGCGGTCGGTGTCATCAATAAAACAGCTTTGAAACCTGACCCGGTTGGAACCATTAGGCTCCAGCTTGTCAGCGGCAAAAACAAGGCGTGTGAATTGACGGCGGTGCAACAGATATGGCCAAAATTCAAGGGCAAAAAAGGCGCAGTTTATCTCGAAATATCATGACCCCAGTCTAGTTGAAACCGCCAATCAAGGCTGGTGAATTGCGGTGCAGCGAGGGTGACCAAATTTGCAGCCACAAGAGGTGCAGGCTATCTCCAAATGCCATGGTCCCAGTCTGGTTGAAACCACAGTCGCAGACGCAACCACAATAGGCGCAGTCCACCCCCGTAATTTCACCCTGCTCCGTCATTAATTTCAGCACCACTGCTGCATGATTATTATATGATCAGTGCCACCGGCATGCCCGCCCATTTGCTGGCTAATGAAGATTAGCAGATCTAACCTGCAAAGAAAGTTGTGAGTACTTGTGAGTACGGTGAGATGACACTAATGCAAGACGTACATAGCTGTTTTTCTTATTTTGAGAGCAGACTCAACAGCGGTGGATCCGGAGTAAATGGATGGCTTCCTTATGGTGTCTGAAAAAAATCTGAAACTGTTAGATTGTACATTGTATAATGCCAGCACCAATTTGATAGGTTGGAGCATCTGAAAGGTGTTTGTGGGTCTGGGGGCCCCTAGAGATTTCACAATCTAAACCATGGAGCTACCATCATGATGGGATCACCTGGCATATGCGTGGAGTGAGAGTGGTTGTTGTCAACGAAGTTGGCGTTCCTGGCAATATAAAGATTCCTTCCTTGCATGCCCGTAGTTAATACTCCACGATGTTGTATCCCAATTTGATGTTGACATTGGGAGCGAGAGTTGAGCAAGGAGATGCCAATAATTGATATGGCGAGTATGCCGAGGTCGCCGAATAGGGAAAATTTTCCGACACATCTGTGCCTTGCTCTAACAACAAGGTCCTTCATTCTGATGGAAATCGCAGCTAGAGTAAATGATGATCAAAGTTGTGATGCCATTTCCGACCCCATCGACCAACGTATCACATGTCCACCTCTCACATGCGCCGAGTTGCAGCATGCTGTATGTAATGGTGCCCCTAGCAGGAGCCAGACTCGAGGTATATAGACGCGATGAACACGAGAGCACTACCTACAGAAAGAATGAGTATCAGAATCCATTTTTCCTTAGTTAAATGGTTACCACTGTGAACAGCTGACCGTGGTGGAGCCAGTCCGAGATATGGCTGTTTGAACCGCTGCGTGGCGTGCTACGACATGTTGATAACACCGACTCCTGTCATTTTTGAGACACGTCCCACGTGCTGCGACGCACAGCAAAAGTGACTTGGATAATGACGAGTGGCTAGGGGGTAAAGTAAACTAGTGTTAGTAAACGGTTGGAAAGGCATGGGATTCAGTGTCACGGGTGGTAGTAAAGTTGGACAGGGAGGAGCCACGTACTAAATATTGGCAAAGCCTTGCACTCAGAGAAATGGGATGAGCTTAAACTGACCAACGACACGATTGACTGCATTGTACGTTGAATATCGACTCTGCGGTCCGCAGACAGTCAATTACCTAGTAGTAGAGTTGCCAAGTGGAGGGAATTGAATTAATGCAGCATGAGTTATTCATCCAATCAAGTTTGCGAGGCAGCGTCCCAGTATCTCCCAACATGAAATATCCTCTCTGTAGATGGGTCAAGTGGGCTGAAAAACAGATGAGCGGACATTGCTGACTGAAACTGAAAATAATAGTCTCTTCTGTAACATGGAGTGTTTTCATTCCAGCAATGTGGAAGGCGAGGAGGGGTCTTGGAGGTAGGAGAAGAGCTAGGAACAGAAACTAGACGTTGAGGACAAGAAAACGGCGATGGACAGGTGGGCACACAGGTCAACATTTCAAGGGGCGATGACGAGGGGGCAAGCCTTTTCCCGAGTCATTTCTCCACAGCACAGTGGCAAGCGGATGATAATTCTTATCAGTAATGGTTCATCAATCATCAATATTTAATCATCGATCATCTGGCACTGAAACACATGTCGGCTGCCACCTCGGCATTGCAGCTGTGTACATAAAATCACTGGAAAATTCTACGCTCATCAAAATTCTCTGTATGGTGCATGGCAGGAAAACCAAAAAAACTGGTATGTAACAGATCCAAGAGTAATAACATACTAACTGCTGTTACCAGGTCAGACACATGGTCAACGAAGCGCAGCTAGCTGCACTCGACATTTTGAAAGACAAGCAGCATATTCAGAAGCTAATAGAAAGGCTGCAGAGACTCGAGCTTGTAAGCGTTAATTGGCTGATTGGATCAGAAAGTGATAATGTTGCACAGTTGTGGCGAATGTATCGCATTGTCCCAGCAAATTCCTTCGCTTTTCAGGGAGCCAAGAGCGCGTTAGCAACGTCACTGCTCTCAATTTTGAAACAGATTCTAGCAAATTAGTTGACATTGGATGCCATGAAAGTTTTGTGATACCATGTCCAAACATCATCCAGAATGTACTCAGCCAGGCTCCTGGTGAGGACCAACAATTCAAACCCATTGAATACAAAATCCTCAATGGTGCACACCCCATCATCCTTGTGCGAAAGTTCCAAAATGTCATACCTAAAGGTCAGAGAGACGAGTTTCTTCGTAAATGGGATAACCTTCAAGCTGCCAGCATTGCACCTGGAGGACACGAGGGGAACGCTCGTTCGGATACAGCAGCCTTGCATTTAGGCATCTGGAGACGATACCAGGAGTCACCCCACATATCAAAGGACACAACCAAGTGGAAGAGCACTGATGCAAAGCAGGCAATGGAGTGCTTCCTGTGGTACATTCAGCGGAAGTTGGCCCCCAAGATAGCACACTTTACTGAGCTGTATGCTCCATCTCAATGGGAGCTACAAATTCGGTGAGTAGATAGATATGAATGACAACTACTCTTTTGTACTAACACGAGGGTTAGGCTTAAGAATTATATAGCCAAGCAGAGGAATATTTTATTACAATGCCCCTGGCTCGATTTTGGTGGGGCTTTTACCACCATTGCAGTCAAGGAAGGTGCCAGTGAACGGATTCATATTGACAAAAATGATGGAGGATTAACCTGGATCATACCACTAGGTGACTTCAGTGGAGGTGATGTATGCCTGCCACAATTAAAGTACAAAATATCCATGAAGGCTGGAGATGTGCTTGCAGTTCAAGCTTGCTTCCTTCCACACTTTAGCACAGCTGTTACAAGTGGCAGGCGACTTGTTCTTACTTGTTTTACTTGTTACAATACTCTGCTTAGTGCACTTAAATCATAGTTATAGTATTCTAATTGATAGAGTATTTTGTGTCTAAATCACCATATTGTAACAGAGTACTGATGAAGATGTCTTGGATATGTAAGTGCAATACACAATGGCGGTGCATGAACAATGTCGAAAGGGTGACCGGTGCAGAGGAGGTCGGCATGTGGAGATTGTATAACATCATCATCGAGATTACCAAAGTGAGATTTGCACCAGGCAGAGCAAATAGTTTTCCAGACACCATCTTTAGGCGCACGTCAACCAGCTGCTGAACGATCCGACAATGCACCAGTGGGCGGTAAGCTGGGTGAGCATCGAAAGGGTTCCGAATCTGTGTGTAATAGTCGTCGAGCTGCATCTTGCGATGGGGGAAACAAAGGAAAGACAGGGTTACTGATGTTGACGACTCGTCTAATCAGCCCTGGGTCGTTGATTCAGGTTTACACCTTGTATCTTCCCTTGGATGATTGGTGGCCTTGTGCAACTTGAAGTTGTCACTGTGAGACCCTTCCCATAACGGGCTCGGGAAATCATTCCACTTGGCTGCATCCAGTGTCACATGGATTCTTGTGCTTCCCCAAAGTCCAAGAGGTAGCAGAGGAAGAGATGTGGCCAGGTACGTCGGGAGTTTGCCCAATGGTGGTGATGGCATGAAGCTTGGAGAGTTCCTTCTTGAGGAATTGTCCGACGAGAACATCGCATACCGCAATAGTTCGCAAGTAGAGTCAGTTGCATTGTAAGAAGCGCCCGAGGTAATGGTGTGATGTAAGGTGGGATCGCAATAATTGCTGGGTATATGAGCACAAGATGGGCAAGGCAGAGCAGGTTCACCAATAATCACTTGCACATGTGTCGCTGTTGACAAGGCGTCGTGTTGTGATACATTCATTGATGATGCTGAGTGATGGGCATGGTAAATGGAATGTTGGTGGAGGACTGAGTGAACGCGGGGCAACCGAAATCTTGGGGCTTTAGCTGTATCCAAAATAGGAAGTAATGGACCCAGGAGTTGCTGGCGTCGATGAGCGCAGGTGGCAGGGCAAAGGGGATGACGGCGAGGAAAATTGTGCTGGATGAGAGTGGCGGCGAGGAAGTGGGGTTGCCTGGGGGTGAAGAGCATCAGTGGTGAATGAAGTGATGGATGATAACACTCGCCATCTGTCAAAAGTGGTGCATTGGCAAAAGTGGTGAAACGGTCATGCATTCATCGTCAGAGCTAGAGTGACCAGACTGAATGTCACCAGAGCTACAGTGGAAATGCCCGAGCAACAAGCAGCCTGAGCAGAATGTGCCATTTTGCTGATCTGAGGGTGAATAGCACACTACAACAACCAACACGTACTGTGAATGCCACGCTGATGGTGAACTGATTGCATTTCCCAACGAACACAAGGAATGGCAAGATTGAGAACCGAAGCGAGGGCCCGTGTTAATCTGCACTACCAAAGGGATTAACCTTCCGAACTCAACGATTTGCAGATTCATGCATTACTCACATCTGCTTAACCAGGTCATCTCTACCTCCCTGGCGCCAGGTACCTATGGCCACTTGATCCACTTGTTTTCCCATGCGAAGAATTTGATGAATTTTGTTAACATGGACCATCAGTGCATAACCACGGAAGCTAATGACCAGCGGCGCATACCAAACACATGAACTCATTCAAAACTCCTATCCATTTCTCTCGCCATAAGTAAACCTTCCTGGATCTGGATATTCCTTCTGGAAAGGTGACTATTCAACGGCCAGCCAGCTATCAGGGCAATCAAGCCAGCAAAGGTGCCCAGGACCAGCAGCCTAGAAAACGCGGTCAGAATATACCCACATACACCTTGAGTGAATGCCCAACTGGTAGAGATATGCACCTGCTATGATGATCTCAAACAGCGCTTGAAGCTGTAATGGTTTTGCACAGGAAGACAGTCTTGGAAAAGTGTTGAAAGCATGATTAACAAAACGGAATTGATAGTTCACCTGCGTAACAGTCTAGGAAAACAAGCGTGGGATGACGGTCTTGGTGAGAGCACGATTAACAAGACAGAATGTATAACTCACCTGCGTACTGGTTCAGAAAAACAAGCGCGGGAAGACGGTCTTAGAAAACGGTTGAGGGCGCGATTAACGAAACGAAATTGATAATTTCTCACCTGGGTAACGGTTTAGGAAAACATCAATCTCAACATAAATTGAAAACGTACCATTGTGATGGTTTTACGCGGGAAGACGGTCTTGGAAAACAGTTGAGAGCATGATTAATGAAACGGGATTGATAGCTCACCTGCATAAAGGTTTAGGAAAACTTCGAACTCAATGTCATAATCCAGGTCAAGATCAAGCTTGTGAGAGAGAGGGGCAGGGGGGGCATTCATTTTAGGGCACGTTCTCAGATGCGATGACTTGCGAGTTGCCAGACAGATCAGAGTGATACAGCTAGAACTAGCGGTGCAGGCCATAGAGCAGGGATACATAAAACAGGCAGAGACCTAGTGTTCTGTAGTAAATTTGATCTGATGAACGATACGAGGCCAAACTCACCTCTGAATTGGGTATATCTCTGCTTCAGATCGCATAACCGTTGTGCGAGGAGCTCGACAGGGATACCTTCATTGTAGCTCAACAAATGTCGCTGGGCGGCTGTTCATGCATAGTTGATAAGCGAGTTGGCGTCCGCGCATCATCCATCCATCATCGAAGCGGTAAACTGCTTCGTATTATCGTAAGCGTACTCTCAGATGCATGTGATGGGACATACGAGTTTTCGCTTCCCCTGTACCCACTACTTTCAAGGCAGAAAGATTGAGCAGTGTGCCCGTCCCCTGTTCGGCGGTTACCACAGTGTTAAGCGCTAAACTTGAAGTTCCAGTCCGAATTTAATATGCGAGCCACGCTGACCGCGGTGCAGTTACGCGTCACGTGTCACGCCTTGACACATTCTCAGATCTATGTCACACTGCTCCAGAGCTGCATCTGGCACACGATTCAAGATATACAGGATGGACCTCCACGAGAATGACAGTGAGAATCTCGTCACGGCAAACTTTGAGCTCCCCACCTGATGCCCAACCAGATCAACATTGAGGTGCACGACGACCGTCCTGCCATCTTGGGTGAGATAAAGAAGCCCGAGCAGCTGGACGAGAGCAGATATTCTCTCAAGGAGAGGAGGTACGGGAAGTTTTCGAGGGCGATCCAGCTGCCTCAGGGCATAAAGGTCGGTTTGGTGCATCTGTCGTCCATCTGCCATGGTGCTAACGCATTTGCAGGAGAGCGATATAAGGGCGAGTGGGCAAACTACATGCAAGAGGAGTCGTAAAAATGGTTTGGAGAGTCAGTCTAACATCTCTAGCACGTTTTCGAGCACCACTCTTGGCTTTAGAAGAAGCCTTTTCTCGATTGTCACATCTTCATCGCCTATGCTTTCCTGTTTCCCATCCAGGTCGTACATAGCAACCCAAGCTCAGTCGTAGCCAACACCGTAGCCGAAGCAGTTCCCTCATTTGTACCAGCTCCATTATTCCCATTCGTTACACTGCCAGTGTTACGATTTCTTTATTTTTCTATTTCCTTAATTACATAAGACGCAGCCATAGGAGGGTTATGTCAGCGACAGTAGGATGGCTGAGTCATCGGAAGTCAGAAGGGAAGGATCACATGACTGACTCATGGGGAACATGAGGATAAAGGTATATAAGGAGTGGTTAGTAGGTAGTGCTCCTTAGCCTTATGATTGTTTGTGTCGTACCACACAGCAACTATAGCTCTTCTCTTCTCTCACTCAAACCTTGAGGTTATTGTTGGAACGACCTTCTAACAGCCAGGCTGGACCTGTGGATGGGGTGCCATGTTGACATCATTGTTGACAATTGCTTTGTTCAACATGATCTGATAAATGAGCAAGTTCTACTGAAATGTCAGAGCGCCTTTGAGCGTGATTCCGACTTGAATACTCCAGGTAAATGGTTCATTCTCCTCCACTTTCTTGGCTCATGATAGACTGAAATAGCTCTCAAACACATTTTGCAGTTTATCTAGATGAAGACGAAGTATCGGAGCAAGTTCCGTCTCCCAAGGCCATGTGGGCATCTCCTATTTGACAGAGCAGAGGCATAACCAGGTTGTAGAATGTTGTGCGCTTGAACTGGATTCGGAGGTCCTTGAGGATAATGATGATATGGAAATTGGTGCGATGTGAGTTGAATCAATGGGTTTTATCAAGGATGGGCTGTTGACGAGTCGCAAGGGTGTGAGCCTGTGCTGCCAGATAGCGAGGTATGTGTTCCGTTCGTGCCCGCGCCAATTTACATTCGTGTTGGACAGGGTTTCTCTTCCTGTATGCACAGATAAAGTGCGAGTTATTGGATAACCCCTTGAGCACTGTTGTGAGTCAGAATGCACATAAGTATTGAGTTGAGATTATTAACCCATTGTTCAAGGATTCTCACACTGTGTGGTTTCTGTTCAAGAATTTGTTGTGCAGACCTTTGCTGGCTGATCACTGTTGTACGTCCTTTCTGCAATCTATATATCTGTGGTGATAAATCGTTATGCGATGATGCAGATCCTTATCATTCACCATGTCGACCTTGTCCTTCCGGGTGTGCATTACCTAGTTAGGGTAGAGTCGATACGCAAGGGCAGGTGGTGTCTTGGAATCTATTGCCGCAGAGAGATTGGTTCAAGTTCAAACTCTGTGGCAGCTATGAACCAGTCTGGTACTACGGACGATGAGAAAAAATCGGATGATGGAAGCCTTGCAAGCTTGTGCAGGAAAATCATAGAGAGGCGGATAGAGTGAATTGGGTTATGCATAAGAGTTAACTGAAAGCTTCGTGAGTCGTGCCCCCATTGTTAGTGTGGTCTGTCTTCTGACATGCAACAGGTCATATTATATCAGGATTTTCCTCACTTTCCTGGTGTTCGTGAACCAATTTCTACTTGTTTCAGAGAAGATCTAGATCATGTTGACTGCCCCCCTTGTCTTTGTATCAACAACCGAGATCCAGATTCGGGGAGAGAGCATAGCGCTGTCAAAGTCATTAACTGGTTCTCATTCCGGTCATTCACAACTACGGAGCATGAAATATCATTGGATGGGCATGTGATTTGCCATATGACGCTTGGGCATACTGACCTAGTGGGACATATGAGATGGACTGGTTAGACGTTGTTCAGCATTCTACAGTGATTTGGCCTCGGTGGTGCACTTATCAGCATATTTTCAGTGATCACACAGTACACTGGTGCTTTGAAAGTATATCGTGTTCTGTTCCGGTACATTTCGTGCAAGAACCGCATCATTTGATCATGCAATAATAACTCAATCGGGTCAATTTATTATCCCTGTAAGCATGGTGTGTAGTGGACAAATAATTAATACCATCCTGACGATGTTATGATGTGAGCATGCCTGAGAAAATACAGAGGATACCTTTGGATAACACCTTTATGGAAGATAGCAACGTTGTAGTCTGAGCTCTTGTAGTGGAACCGAGCACCAAGACTGCCAATGCCACGTGTGTGGTGCCTGCCATGATGTGGGTGTGTGGCAGAAAGGACAAGAAAGACAGCGTGTCAAGCCTGGAGTTGAAGCACCGGCAGCATCCAGCGAGGCGATGCGCCTGCATATCCACTGTGATGAGAAAGGATAATATGTAAAGGGAGTCAAAGTGGCGGCAGCTGGAAATGCTTTCAAGTCCAGATCTAGAGCGGTATAGAAGGACTCGGAAGACTCGGGCTTCAGCTAGCATGCACAGTCACTGCCCTGCACACAACCTGCCGGATGGGTACACGACCCTGGTTAACGTGTACACGCTGGCGCCAGCACTGGCTTTGTGACTTTTTTTTCATTTAAAACACTCAGTGAAATGGGTGAATTCGGCCGTTATGTACTAAGGCCACGCTATGACGAATACATAGTACTCGAGGGGAAATGCTTTCAAGTCCAGAGACGGTAATGATAAGTGTCAAAGAAAGATGCGGCCAAGCATATGCAAATTAATGTCAGATGTCTGATCAAGCTTCGAGCTTCAAGTGATTCTCGCCAGGCCATCATGTGAGGCACTGCACGTGCGCTTGGTCGATGGTATGTGAGCTATTTTTCGTTTCGTCCTGCATAAGCGGCCTCATTCAAACAGCCATTGCAGTATTACTAGTTCTTATGAGGGATGGCATCAGCTCAAGGACGAATTCGACAACTCACTACTTGTCGGTAGCCATGAGAACGGTTTGGGTTTGATTTATTTAGGAAACTGCTGTAGCACCAGCACGATGAGATATGAATGCATGGTAAAAGATGTGTTCATTTGTAGCACTTAGTGGTAAAACTAGGAAGGCAAAGGAGCACAACAAGGATTCAGATGTGCAATGCACTGGCAAACGCGAGTGTGTGACAAATAAGCACACAGTGGTACAGTTCTTTTTTTTTTTTTTTTTTTGAATAGAAATGGTGGTTTTATTACTAGGTAAACTGCATGTATACAATCTACATTAAGCAACGGCGCCCTAAGGCCCGATGATAACTCATACTCTCGAGAGGAGACGTGGAGAAGTCCTAAACACCCCGAGGGGTGGACGCAGACGTGGTAAAAGCCTGACGGCGGGCATCGGCAGATGACCAGTACAGGTCGTCGAGGCGCGCTTTGTTGTGGTGTAATCGGAAGAAGGGACAGTCACGCGAATTGGTGGCGTGACTGGCGTTCAGTGTTCCGAGGCAATTGATGCATTGCTCAAGTGGGCATGGAGTGCTCTTGGTGCAGTGCGTGCAGTGCGTACGGTGGTCGGCAGAGGAGTGCTTGCCAGCACATTTGACGCATACTGGGGTGTCCGAGAGACACTGCTTGGCGGAGTGGCCCCACCGGTGGCAGTGGGAGCATTGAGGCGAGATGTGTTTGACACGCCATGGTCGACTTTTGAAGTTTTTGCTGTTGAGGCAGACTGGGAGGCTGACGACCCAATCTGCATTCGCTCCATTGTGTTGGTCGACGATCTCGACCAAAATGACGCTGTTGTTCCCATGGTGACGGTTGGGCCGATGGGCCCCGACAGACTGGGGGCTCTTGACCCACACAGGGGGATGGTGAAATTTGAGGAGGGCCCACTTGGGGTGGGCCTGGAGGTCTTGGAGGATGAGCTCCGGTGTGTATTCAAGTGGTCCACGAGAGGTTGGGATGTTGACAAACTTGAGTAGGGAGGTGGTCGGGCAGTTCTGAACTGAGACTGCCCCATTGTCCAGCTTGAAGGTATGCTCGACAGCGGCCGAGAGAAGGCCGCGCTGGGCGGGAGTAATAGGAGCGGTGCACGTGACAACCACAGTGTCACGGCAGCTCCATGCTGCTTTGATGATGACGTTCAACGGGGACTGGAAAGCCTTGGTGTTGGTGTCCAGGAAGGCTACCGTCTTCTGAAGTTTGGAGACCAGAGGTAGACCCTCTAGTCGGTGTGTAGGTTGAACCTGTGGGCCAGCGAGGGATGGAACCCGACAGAGGAGGACTGTGGCCTTGGTGCCATGAACGACTGGAGGGCGAGTCAGCAGAGAGCCTGATGGGCGGTCCAGAAGAGGAGCAATGAAGGCCAGCCCCTTGGAGGGGGGAGCCTTGGGAGGAGGTGCAAAGGGGGCTGCTCGAGGATGGCAATCTGAATCTTTGCACGGTCCAATTCAGGGAGGAAGGACCAGAACCTTGTAAAGATGGCCTGGAAGGTGGCCAAGGGCAGAACTCCCTCATCAAGAAGTGAAGGGAGCAGGAGCTCTGCATGCTCGAGAGAGGTCAAAGCCAGTTCAGCATGTTGCGTCTGAGCATCGGCATAGGTAAGGACAGGCAGAGGTGGAGACGGGGGAGGGGAGGCATCCACCACAATAGGAACATGTGCGAGGGCAGGGGCTGGGTCCGGTACAGGGGCCAGATCCCAACCCCAGTCACCATCAGGGTCAGAGGCCTGAGCTGCTTGAACTGCTCGACGGGCTGTCGCGGCAAGGTTGGCACGCATCTCAGCAAAAAAGTCAGGTTCAGGTTTAGCAGCAGAGGGAGGAGGTTGAACAGCAGCCTGCTGTCAGAGGCGTTCCAGAGCAAAGGCACTAAGCCTTGGCGGGGGTGTCGAAGGTGCCAGGGGGGAGAGGGGACCCCGATCAGGGGGGGAAGGGCCTGGCACGAGGTGGGTGCGAGGTGCAGCTGGGAGGGGGCAATACCGCCGCCCCCACTGGAGTAGCGGGCGGCAGAGAGCGTGTCGTAGGCACTGGGGAGGCCAGTGCGTCGTACCTGGAGCCCCCTCGCGAGGTGCACGAAGGGCCAGCAGTTCGAGGGGCCGAGCTTTTGGGCTTGACCATAGTAGCGGAAAGTGGCAACAAAGAGAAGAGTCAAAAACTAGGAGCAGCGGGGCAAGGAGAACGAGACAGAGTCCACCCGCAAAGCAGCAAACGTCCTGGTGCTCAAAAAGCAGTTGTCGCGAAGTCAAAAGACGACCAAACCGTGGGAAAACCCGGGGATGGTGGTGGTAACAGATCAAGGAGGACTGGGTGGTACAGTTCAATGAGTGTACTATACAAGAAAATCTGAAGATTGTGTTAGCAGGGTGGGCGACTCTGCCCGAAATATAACGGCCTACTCTGATACCTAAGGTGGGGGGTTCCATATATTGACTATCACCTGATAGGATGTGCTTTTGTTCCAAATCAGTCAGTGATTGCACGGCATATTCTTGGACAAGGAGTGGAAGGTCACCATCACATTTATGACATCAAATTTCCTCGAATAGCTGCTGCAAGTTTTCGCATACTTTTCTACTACCATCCACAGAGTTGCAATTGTCCTTTGTCATCGTCATCTTGATCGACAATACCGCAGCCCCCGCCACAAGTTGCCTTATATGGATGAGCCCAGCAGTACATCCCTTGATCACGTCACTGTGGAGATAGCTCGAGGAACTCAGTGGAAGCTATCCATCTCCCCCTACAGTTAACGTGCCAGCACCAGCACCAGCTCCCGTCCCCCTTTCGCTGACCAGGCTGACGGGTATGCCCATCCCATTCTCGCAGTCCACCACCCTTGCCTGCCGTCTCGATGCAGAGCCTTTGCCAGGGGGCCCTACTTCAAGTTGCAATGTGGGTTAATTCTACTATAGCCACTGTGCATGCTGTTGACATATGTGACTAGTAGTACCAGTACATCATTACTCGGGCTGGCATCACTGCATGATGCCTAGGAGAAACAAAGAGGACCTGGCACGCTACCAACTGGCAACATCCAAACTTGGAGTTGTCACCACTGCTGAGTGCTGATCGGTTCCAATCTTTGGCCAACTGCACAAAGTGGTGGTGGCCTATCTTGTTGCTTAGCGAGATAATTGAAATTTCCTTTGCCGCTGGCGAGTTTCAGATCAGCAGTCGTGGTGAATCCTCATGACAATTCCTTTGTTTCAGATTTAAACCACCAAACACGCTGAGATGATCCACGATTTGGAGGATTTGCATGACATGCCGAATACGTATACACATTGGCTGTCTTTGTGGTCGCGCACCTTGAAGATTATTCTATCTCAGTTTTGGGAATTGGGGTCAACTAGGATGCCATTTTCACTTTAACGCAAACACAAAGAGTATCATGGTTCTTCATAGGGTATATATAATGCGTTTGATGAAGGTGCACACTCAGCGTCTCAATTAGCGAACATGTCTGCATTACTACCCAACCATAGTTCCGAATCTATGCCTCTGAACCCCGCCTCCCATTGCGACAGCACCAGCAATGTTTCGAGAAAGCGCCCTGGGAGTCCATTGTTGTCTAGGGCGGGTAAAAGATATTGCTCAGTTGAGATGGCGCCTGTCAGTATTGACAGTATGCCCCATGGCCACCCAGCAGGTGTGTAGCTTGTGGTCTGATGTGGCAACTTAGATGTTAATGAAGGTTTTTCAGATGAAATATTGTCTGTCAGTGATGGTGTGCAAACTCTTGTAAAAATTATTATGGCAGCTGATTATGACATTTTAGCAGGCACGCTCATGTCAACATCCACTGCTGAAGCCGGCATGTCGATTTCAGGGCTTTCCATAGTGATAGAGCCTGCCCCTATCCGCAGGCCTGCGGGTGAACTCATGGAGTGGGCGCCCAGTCCACCAGCCAAGCAACTTGAACTTGCCTCTGCCTTGGTACCAGATATAGAATCCCGCTCATTTTCAGCCCTGGCTGGACCTGAACAAGCATCCGAATCGCCTCCCACCAGTCCTGTTGCTTACAGCTCTGCACCATCTAGTAGAGTTGAAAGTCCAATCAGCAGTCATTCATTGTCGTTTTCTGAGGAACAGGATACATCCACTGCTGTACCCGATGCAAGCCCACTATCATCTTCCCCATATGCCGAATTCGATGATGTCACACTTCCCGAAACAGGTCTGATTTCGTTGATTCAAGGCCTCAATAGGCATGAGCTATTCGAAATTGTGCATCCAGCAACACTGCAAGAGTGGGATGCTGTACCGGGCCCCAAAGCAGTCATTTTCATTGCCAATGACACGATTACTTGTGATACAGATGATTCTGATGTACATCGCCATGTCGTTCTCATCCGCAAGGCTCTGCTTGCCATTTTCCCTGATGTAGACCCAATAATTGGCTCGACGCAAGCTACATTGGATGTTGCTCATAATTCACCTGTTTTCCCGTTCCTTGTACATCGCATCCCTGAGTCCTGTGCCAGCCGTTTAATCCTGCAGCACTGCTGGACTGTTGACAGCTTCACTTTCTTCGCTCTGGACTTCTTACTGCCAAGCACATCATTTGTAATGACCCTTGTGGGTTTGCACCTCCCTGTTGGGCCGGAGAGCAACAACTTGGTGGAGACCCTTGTTCGACACTGGCTTCTCAATTCTGACATGATATCATCATTCATCCACAAACATCATGACAACTTGCCGTCTTTCACATCGATTGATGAGCAGGTCAAGTTTGTAATAGGCACAACAGAAGCAAACGGCGTAACATTAGAGGAAGACAAAGGCGACTGCAGCACATTCAATATCTACATTTCTCCTCCTACAAACGATACTCTTCATCATCAAAGGTGGCTTCAAGAACTGCGGGCCATCACATTCTTTTCAAACTGCGGTACAGGCAGGGAAGCCCCGGTTTTCTACTGCAGTGTCTGCAAAGGACGAGACCATATGTCCACTTCTTGTTCATTCCCATCAAACAGTCCAATCACTGTTCGTCTCAACTCCAAGGCAGGTCCCCAAGTGGAGGACACCCATTTTCAACCTGAAAGGCTTAGCAATGGGATAAGCATTAACAGATTCAACATTATTTATTTTTGAGCTCTTATTAAACATCGTCTACTGCTGGCAGAGTAGCTAGGTTGCTTAAGTTAAAGCCATTGTCATAAAATAAAAGGATCAGATCATCAACATTTGATGATGATTTTTTTGTGGTCTTGTACGAAAAAACAAGTCACACATGTCTCGGACTGGCTCCACCATGGTCAGCTGTTCACAGTGGTAACCATTTAACTAAGGAAAAATGGATTCTGATACTTGTTCTTTCTGTAGGTAGTGCTCTCGTGCTCATCGCATCTATATACCTCAGGTCTGGCTCCCGCCAGGGGCACCATTACATATAGCATGCTGCGACTCGGTGCATGCAAGAGGTGGACATGTTAACTGGAGTTGCCTTCTGCTTTTATATGTCTCTAGAAGTTCTTCCACATTTGTCAAGTTGTGTTCAGGTTCCCAAGTGTTATGTGACATGTCATAACCTTTCCATTTGATGAGATATTGATATGAGTTTCCTTTCTTGCGATGTGTGATGATCACTTCAACTTCATACTCTTCTTGTCCATTGATGAGATCAGGAGGTGGTCTCGTTTCATTTGGTCCATGTGCATCAGTTTCCTTGTAGGGCATAAGGAGTGCTGCATGAAACACTGGATGAATTCGCCATTGGCTTGGTAATTTTAGTCTGTATGTTACTGGTCCTAGAACTTTTTCTATAGAGAATGGTCCTTCCCATTTAGGGGCAAGTTTTCATGTTTCATATGGTATCTGGAGGTTTCTGGAATCTAACCATACTTTGTTGCCTTCCTTGAAGGGCTTAGAGTGGTGCATGGTGCATTGTGTCATTTTTAGACATGCTAGTTCATGTGCAGCTAGCACTTCTTCTCTTGCTTTGTGTAGCTGTTTCAGATGTGCATCTGCAGCAGGCACATTGGTGCGTTTTACTACTTCTGGTAGTGCTACAGGGTCTGTTCCATACATAAGGTGAAACAGCATTTGTTTCAGCTCTTGATGGGTTCATTGATTATGTGCAAATTTGGCAATAGGTAGAATTCTGCTCCAATTGGCTATGTCATAGGCGCAGAATATGCGGAGATAGATTTCGAGTTCCTGATTTAGGCATTCAGACTGTCCATCAGTCTGTGGTGTAACATGCCAGTTCTGGCTACATTGGAACCGAGAGCTGAACAGACCAAGCAGCCAATCCACAGCACTGTCAGCACTTTGGGTATTGCTGAGACATCAAACCTTCGTGCTGATGTGCATCAGAATGGCAGCCAAGGGACGACCCTGCTGCCTGACCTATATTTGACTTGGCAAAGGACAATAGGACATGCATGGACCACAGGACTTGGTGCAGGAGCTTCATCACAGGTAAGCCTCATGGTAGATAGTATAAATACTCTTCCTTGTTCATAATTTGGAACACAATCTACCCCCCATTGTCTGTGTCTATTTCTTTGCATTCGTTCCACACTGCTCAGCAACTTGTCATCATTCCCCTCATTTATCCACCTCATCTCGGCACCATCTCGTGCCTTGGCGACACTTCGGTTGACCATAGCAGCCCCTTTGGCCAAACAACACCCCAAGTTGGCCTCACTTATACTGTTTCAACTGGAGCCCACCATGAGGGGCTCTTTGGTCAGTCGTTAAGTCATTCATCTGAACCATTCTGCTGCACAGAAGGCTTCCAACAAGTTTGCATCACAGTTAGGACCTAGATGCCAGCCAAAGCCCTCAGAGCTGCAGGCAGGACTGTCTATGCCCTGCTGACCCAACCATCCTCCACCACCTTGGTTGACCCGGAAGCTTCTGACACCACCACCAAAACCATCAGCTTCTGACCAGGAAACGTCTAGCTCAACAGATGACAACAGTCATCTTCAGCCCAGAACCTTTCCCCTCCCATTGCGAGATGCTTCACCCACCAATTCCTCTTCCTTTTTCGATCTCAAGTCATTCCTTACACCACAGACACCTTCCCCATTTGGCTCATCAACTCTGCAGGACAAAAGCGAACCCCTTGACTACTCCTTATTTGGCTTAATGAGACCTCTATCGCTGCCACTGCCCCTGACACCACCACCAGCTCCATCACCAGAACCATCAAGCATGGCTGACATGACCTCTCCCATGTGCATGCCAATCAGATCCAGCAAGGAGGCTCCTCACTTCTGAGCGCCACCACCAGCAGTCATTGGAGCCAGTACCTCAAGGACAATTGAAATGCTATGTGATGATTGTCCAGGCACTTCCAGTGATGCAGAGCTCATCAAATGGCACATTACTACGATGGATGAAAAAAATTGCCTGAGGACTTGGACGCTCCACGGGATGCACTTACAGGTGACCAACATGGGACAATTACAAGAAGTTGATTCAGGAAGCGTATCTGGGGAAGCCACAACCTGACCACATGACAATACCCTTGCTGCCCTCAGTCTATAACAGATAAGTATCAGGCAAGTGGTGTCACCACTGAGACCACCCTAGCTGCAGTACATTGAGACTTTTTCAGCAATGGTGAACTACCTCATGTCAAAACCCACATGACAAGGTGTCGAGTGAGGCAAGCATTATGTACATGGTCCGTTGTTCCCCACTGAAGTTAGGCTGATATCACTACTCAGCTAACAATCAAGTGCCTGGATGACAGGCCAACAAAAAGGCTATTAGCTCAGGACAATGAACAGTGTGCAGCATTCATAATCAGCTCCTGACCCATCCTTGCCCTCCTCACTGCCACAAACACCATGTATGCCTGCCCCCGATTGCCCTTACCGTCCCCCAGTCCACTGCCATACACCCAATGCTCTCTTGCACCACTGCCAAAAAACTGACACCATCTCTCTTTTTTATCAAAAGAGCCGTCCGTTGGGATGCATTTTCTTGCAGAAGCCCAGACACACCTGAAACAACCTTCGGTGCCACCTCCTGCTAGCATGAATACATCAGGATGGAGAAAATGTAGAATGTTGAACAGATGGATCCAGCTCCGTGAAATGCTGATGAACTGAACTACATCGGCCTATAGAGATTCTCAGGACAATGTTCAAGGAACATGTCAATAGATGGCATCAGAGAACCCACTAGCTGGAACATGCAGCATTCACATGTAGCCATCAACAAATCTCCTGCGAAGTAAACTGACACTACCAGACTCAATATGCTGCTCCGCCTGAACAATGACAAAGCCCCCTCCACCTCGCCCCGAAGCAGACAACCCACCCACCCTTCCATACCCCACCGCCTCCTTCTTTCGAAAGGAAAGGAAAAGGAAAACAGATGCCACCCACATACCAAGTTCCATTCACCTCATTCAACAACCCACTACTGCCTTTGAGCGGACCTTAGATCATCCTCCTGATCCTTCTAGTGACCCTGCTAGGCTAAGGACATTTGTTGCCACTTATCCACCAGCCTTCCAGACACAGACTATCAATGGTCCAACTAAGATAGTTACCACCATAATGTGTGCGCATTCCACATCCACAGCACATGAAGTCTCAGCAACTGATGGCAGACCAACTCGACAACTCCCGCGAAGCACACTGCAGACAGTTCCATGCTGCCAACTAACCAAACCTATCCAGAGCCTGCAAGCCTTCAATGGCATTCTTCAGAGGGCAAGCTACATTTCGTGCAATGTGTCACTTGACAATGTTCGTGAGATACAGTGAGAGAGACAAAAACTGTTAGCAAATGTTTTGAACTTTTGAACTAATCTTGTTTAATAAACTCAGGCAGCAACTCTGACACTTCAAAATGGTTTCGAAACTCATAAAACAGGGTAAGCTATATATGATAATCAATCCACAAAACTAGAAGTACATTATGTAAATACCTCCCACATACTTTTACTACCTAGCAGCCACTTTAGTAAGCTATTGCATCGAAACAGTTTCTGTCCCTGATAGTATTGGGCTGCTGTAACCCACCCACTGACAGTTCCTTGAATTCTGCAAATAACGCGCCAAACTCCAACCATCATGCTGATGGTTCATTGAAGATATATAAGATACTGCCAACAACTCTTGCTCTTCCTTCTCCACATGAGATCTCTTATGCCCTACTCTTCTGCAACCACACCTACTCCTTGACTTGACACAGCACACAAATCCCTCTGCGTGTTTCACACTAAGATACTACAATACAACAGAACTATAGCTCCATTTTAACATACTAACATGGAGGTCATCCAACGTCCCCTCCGTCCTCATGAATAGCGCTGTCAAAATCTTAATCACCACTTGAAAGGTCAGAGAAATTGCTGTTTCAGGCTCAGTATCACCAACCAGCCATGTACCACTTAAAACCACTGCTAGGCAGCTAAAGATGACTTGATTGGAAAGCTTGTAGTGAAAGAAGAAAAAGGCCACTTTCTTGGCCAGGAACCATTCAGAAAGAGAGGTTGGGCTGCGGGCATTGACACATACGGCGACTGGACTGTCGGAGGACTGGCAACAGGGCTTATAGCGGGTCAGACAAGACAAAGATCAATAGGTTAGTTCAGATGGAGAAGGATGGACATGGAAAAAAGCAGGGAGGGGCTCAGTGACACGGATCGCGTAGAAGGAACACTGAAGTTTGCAGGAGGTCTCTGGGATGTTTCATGGAATGTATGACATGCGGATGGTGTGGGCGAATGCATCTGCAAGATTGATGGACGGATGGCATGCGGCGACCTTTATGTTCCATTTTTTGGGAGGATGGATGGGGACCTTTATGTTTCATTTTTGGAGGCATGCAACTACAGGGAACCATGCGCAATATCATGCGCTAAAACATCCTCTC
>JAENRT010000107.1:0-17124 GCA_032173475.1 Amanita phalloides
TGTTGCCACTCATTTTCATGTGCCCACCCTGTTTGTGGGCCTGTTGTGCCCATTCATGCCCTGTTTGTGTCCCATCTGCCTGCCCCTGTTCCTTCCTGCCCTGTTCAGCTGAATTTGAACGAGTCTTTCAGACCCACTGCCCTGTGGGCAGGGGAGTCGCTCCTGTGGAGCTCCTCATTGGGGCTGGCCTGCAGCCAGGGGAGAGGGTGGTGTTGTCCATGGCCTGGACAACACCATTCACTCAATAGGGCAGGGTATCCCAGTCAGAGTGTTATGTTTTATCCCATCTCAGAGTGTTATGTTTTATCCCATCTCAGAGTGTTATGTTTTATCCCATCTCAGAGTGTTATGTTTTATCCCATCTCAGAGTGTTATGTTTTATCCCATCTCAGAGTGTTATGTTTTATCCCATCTCAGAGTGTTATGTTTTATCCCATCTCAGAGTTGTATGTTTTATCCAACTTCAGAGTTGTGAGTGGGTGGTGTTGACCATGACCTGTGAGTGTTGTGCCTCCACTTCTCCATTGGCATTGTTTATGGTGAAGTCCTCAGGAATGATGGCCTTTTTCATTCCATTTGTGAACTTTACAACTGGCCAAGATTCACCTGGGATATACACAGAATTCATGAATTTCATCAGAGTGTTCCAATGGCCTGAAATCAGTGACTTTCCTGAGTGAGCCATTGACCAATTTGCCCTGGATTCCTCCATATTCATTACTGGCTCTGCAGGTGATTTGTCTTTCCATGTTCACTTTCTGTTCAATAGATGACACATTAATACTCAAGGAACTGGGAAGTCTGTTTTATTAAGAGCAATCATCAACCACTTTGGTGGGAAATCCTTGAGAACACTTGCCATCACAGCCTCTACAGGTATAGCAGCAGTGAACATTGGTGGTTGTACAAGCACTTTACTCTTAGCCCCCTAAGATGCTCAGACTCTGAACTCAGTCCTAGGACTACTAGGACTCTGCTCAGACTCTGAGTCTTTTGAGCAAGCCAGACTTTTTGGCAGGAAACCCACCCAAAACTGAGCTCACACTCTGAGCTCAGTCCTAACAGACTCCCAATTGACTCCGAGACTGGTCTCAGAAGTCCTAGGACTGACAATGCTCAGAGTCTGAGTGGACTCCGAGCAGTGTGGGGGGATGTGGCCAATCTACAGCCATTATATAACTAATGTGACTGTGTGACACATGCAGTTGTGTNGTTATGTTTTATCCCATCTCAGAGTGTTATGTTTTATCCCATCTCAGAGTTGTATGTTTTATCCAACTTCAGAGTTGTGAGTGGGTGGTGTTGACCATGACCTGTGAGTGTTGTGCCTCCACTTCTCCATTGGCATTGTTTATGGTGAAGTCCTCAGGAATGATGGCCTTTTTCATTCCATTTGTGAACTTTACAACTGGCCAAGATTCACCTGGGATATACACAGAATTCATGAATTTCATCAGAGTGTTCCAATGGCCTGAAATCAGTGACTTTCCTGAGTGAGCCATTGACCAATTTGCCCTGGATTCCTCCATATTCATTACTGGCTCTGCAGGTGATTTGTCTTTCCATGTTCACTTTCTGTTCAATAGATGACACATTAATACTCAAGGAACTGGGAAGTCTGTTTTATTAAGAGCAATCATCAACCACTTTGGTGGGAAATCCTTGAGAACACTTGCCATCACAGCCTCTACAGGTATAGCAGCAGTGAACATTGGTGGTTGTACAAGCACTTTACTCTTAGCCCCCTCAGACTCTGAGCTCAGTCCTAGGACTACTAGGACTCCACTCAGACTCTGAGTCTTTTGAGCAAGCCAGACTTTTTGGCAGGGAACCCACCCAAAACTGAGCTCACACTCTGAGCTCAGTCCTAACAGACTCCCAATTGACTCCGAGACTGGTCTCAGAAGTCCTAGGACTGACAATGCTCAGAGTCTGAGTGGACTCCGAGCAGTGTGGGGGGATGTGGCCAATCTACAGCCATTATATAACTAATGTGACTGTGTGACACATGCAGTTGTGTCGCGCTGCTGTTGATCATCACGTGCACACTTGTGTTGTGCATGTGACACAAATGTGACCACTGTGCACAGCTTCAATCATACACATCGATGCATTGTGTCATGTGTCATGATCACCCCACCACTCATGACTGTTTGCCATGATGACCCTCATCACCACTACCCACCACTGGCTGCCCACCACCACCATCAACACCACCAACCCCACCCTTGATGACCACGCCCCACCAAATGCTCATCACCACCACACACCACTTCCCATCACCACCACTGCCACTCACACCTCGCCCTCACCCTCATCACCCTCGCCCCCATTCACCCTTGCCCTCGCCCCCGTTCGCCCTCCCAACCAACCCAGAACACTCCACCAGGGGCCCAGATCAGCACTTTACACTCCCCCACATGTCCTTGTGGAGTCCAGGTAAAGTCCCTGCAATTCAGGGACTGTCCAGGTTCAGTCCAGGCACACGCAAGGTCATTGTAGGGAATCCAGGTTCAGTCCTTGTAGAGTCCAGGTACAGTATATATTTTGCAAAAACAGTGTTTAGACACATTTTCTACATTCTCCCAGTAATTTACACTCCCCCACATTGATCCCTGAACTCTGGTTGAACTGTAAGAATTGACAAGGAGTCCCTCTAGACTCCTGGTACTCATCCAGAGTAGCAGTTGAAAATCCAGTCCAGTCTTGTTTTTAGCTGAAAAAATGGAGACCAAGACAGCAGGACCATCCATTACTTTACACTCCCCCTGTTATGATTTCTTTATTTCTTTATTTTCTTAATTACATAAGAGATGCAGCCACAGGAGGGTTATGTCAGCAACTATAGGATGACTGAGTCATCAAGAGTCAGGAGGAAGAGGTCACATGATTGACTCATGGGGAACAAGAGGCTAAAGGTATATAAGGGAAGGTCAGTAGGTAGTGCTCCTTAGCCTTATGATTGTTTCTGTCATACACAGACCAACTATCACTCTCACTCTCTCTCTCTCTTAAACCTTGAGGTTTTGTTGGAATGACCTTCTAACATAACTGTAAGGCTTCTTACCTCACTGTTTGACTTGACAACGAAAAGCATGCTCTGCTCATCATTACACAAGGCGAACAAACCTTTTCTTTTTCATCAACATCACCCACGTCTTGGGCGACATTGACCTTTCCATATCTTGGTGACAAATGGCTGTTGTGATAGAGAATGCCCTTGGCTGTAGAGGCAGCATCGGCAAATCCAACAGTGTGGCAAACAAAGACCTTGGTCTAGATGACAAAATAGTCAGGAGGACCCTCGTCTCTACATGGTGTAGGTGCACCAGTACAGATCGGGCCTGATTACTGTTGGTCAACAACGAAGACAACTTGCTTGACATGCCGTGTATCAAGGAGAACAGTCTCAGAATACCAATCATGTATCAGTTCTTTGAACTGAGCATGAGGACATCTGAGTGAAACCCCAGGCACCACGTCTCTCAAGTCAACCATTAGACCCCTTGGCAACATCATCTCATCTGAGATCATCACCTGTACAGCCAAACAAACCAACAACTGTCTGTAGTGCTGAGAGACAGAAGTTGTTGAAGATTTTGTTACAGAACGTTACACTACACGCCTTTAACATGAGGCATTCCATGGATTGTTACATCAGCAATCCAATCATCATCTTATCATCACACTTGGTCCACTCATCACAATGGATCAAGTTTTCCGTTACATGTTACCCTTCGCCAACATGACATTGGGCAAGATCAGAGTTGCCTTTGAGGCAGAATGGGCACAAGGATGCACAATAACAAAGAAGGTGCAGAAGAAGGTCACCACTGTGGTGGACAGGTGACAACATGATGCCCATGTTAAGGCATACAGACGTTGGCTCAAGGAGCAACAAAAGGAGAAATGACAACTGGAGCAAGAGGCTCAGCAGGAGGTGGAATGACTCGAGGAAGCGTCGGTTTGCGAGCAGGAGGAAGCATGGAAGGCGCTCATGAAGGAGAAGCACGAGAAGCTGCTTCATAAATGGCGGCTCAAGGAGGCTGAACACAAGGAGGTGTTGGACTACCAAATGTTGGTAGACCTATTGAACAAAATGGAGGCAGACTCTGTAATCCGAAAAGCATTGTTCAACATGCCATCAAATGTTCAATTGTTAACATGTGGATGGAATGTCATCACATTAAAACACGAGGGATTGGTGCTGTCCACTGAGGAGCAGAATCGTTTAATGCATGTGCTAAATGGGAATATCATGAAGCCACAGCAGTATCAACCCAGTCAGGACCGAACCGGTCCAAGTCCAGTACACTATTTGCCATATGAGAAAAAGAAAGTGTACATGATCTATAAGGCGGAACCCCGGACTCCAAAAAACTATAAGGGATTGGGAGTGATGGGCAGTAAAACATTAAGCTTGGACTATTTTCTCCCCACGTGTGGAGAAGAGATGATAGAAGAACAGACATGATGGATCGCAGAATGGGCTGACGGAGTGGAAGCCAAATTACCTGGCAAACCCAGTCACTACAAGCGAACAGCAGCAGAACCATGGTGGCAAAAAGGATATTGCTACATGTATCTTTTCGAGCCAAAATATTATAACAAATATAAATGGCCAAAGTATCCCACTATGGAGGAAGTAACATCATGGGCTCACATCTTGAGAAAGCAGGATGTCAGATTTGTGATTCATGATGGAGACAAGGATGGAGTTTATATATCTACCTGGGTGATGAAATTCTACTCGAAGAAAACACAGCAGTACAAGTGGAAACACCATATGCTTGGGGGGATATTGATACATTTGGAAAGAACTACTGGTGGAAGCAGATCACTCTTGGCACAGCCAAGGATGATGAGGAAGTTGTATATCCACAACAGACATATGTGCAGGCGGTACAATCCAATCATTTCCAGGGAGCTGGCAGACGAGTTACACATCAGTTCACGACTAACTGGTTTGGAGAACTGTCAGGCGATTGGTTTAACGAAGAATTGAAGGAGGAGATGCGAATGAGGCTGGAAACAGTACATCCGCCCAGCTACATTGACATAACAAAATGGAATCAACAGGTGCAACATGCTAGCAGAAAGGTGTTACCACTGAAGGGATTCAACGGGTATGGACTGGAAACTCCAGGACTCTGTTACCTTCGTTTATTCAAATGACAGTACTAGCGAGCATTTGCATGGCCTTTCAATCCGTCTTGGGGAGAAATAGTGGTGTACAAGAAAGACATGAGAGATCTGGATGCCATGGCAAAAGTAACCTTCAATAGAAGGGAGGCGAAATTCCATGTTGAACGAGATGCATGGGGAAGGAGTGTGGAGGCAATATTGGAAGAGTATGGAGGGGACAAATCAGTCCAACAGCATTATTCGGTTGGATTTGACATCATGAATGCTCTTGTACAGGCATTGGTGGGACTTATCACTGGGAATATTCGGACATGCTGCAAATGCTACAGCATGGAATGCTCACATGGATGCAGAACGAACAGAACAAGGAGCAGCTTTAGCCACCATGATTAATCAGGTTAACAAAGCTCTTCATCCACCATGTGATCCCATTCCAACTCTAAAAATGGAAATGCCAGAGGCATACAAAGGAGATCCGAAGGAGATTGCAGCATGGTTGAGATCAATGGAAAATTATTTCAAATTGGTTCGAGTAAAAAGTCCAAAGCAAAGAATGATGATCATGCTACAGTGAGTAAGGAAGGGAACAGATAATCAGGCAGGAAATTGGTCAGCAGCAAAGACAACAGAGCAGGCAGAATTCGAAAGAGAAATAATCGAAAAGAACACTACACCTGCTGCAATAGCTTTGTTGGCAGAATTGGGAAGGCCACTTGAATATGTTGAATGTCAGACAGGAGTTAGGAGACTGGATGGGACATGGGCAATGGAACCGTTTAACAACCCACCACCATTCAATCATTGGGAGGACTTAAAGCAGAAGATGAAGGATTTCTTCTTGACGACTGAAACCTGAGACAACACGACCCGTAAAATCAGCACACTCAAACAAGGTTCTTGAAAAGTTGAAGATTATATCATTGAGTTCAGAAGCATCACAATGCTCACAGGGTACAATGGAATTGCATTAGTCATGCATTTTTGTCAAGGTCTCAATCTGGCATTAGGAAGATGAGTGGTGGAAATAGGAATGTTGGACAGAACAAGGAGTATTGACAGATTGCAAGTGGGGGATTTGCAATGATGGTACAATCGGGCCTTGGCAATTGAAAAGAGCTGGAGGGATGCACAGCAGTTGTATCCAAAAACAACAACCACAACAAGTGGTAGTAAACCTGCGCAGAATACGCAGAATCAGCAGAACAAACCATGGCAACAAAACACGAATAAGCCATGGCAGCAGAATCGACCAGTCCCAAACCAAAACTCACCAGCAATGGCATCTACATCTAAAGATCCAGATGCAATGGATGTAGACCATCAACATGCATCAACCACCTGCTACAACTGTGGCAAGGTTGGACATATGAAGCGGGACTGCAGGGTGCCACCAAAGGATAAGGGAAAGCAGGTGGAAAAGCGATGGAACTCAGCAAGGGAATACATTAAGAGATCTGATGGAGGAAGAGAAGAAAGAAGTAGCAGAGGAGTTGGGTTTTCAAACCAACTTGTGAATAAGCATTTCGATTCACAAGTTACAGACATTGTAAAATATGAGGATTCACATGTAAAATTACCTGAGATTTTATATGAATGTTGTTCACTTGTACATTGTCTGAGAAATGCACCAATAAGCACAACCAAACAAAGACTGATTACATGGTCAGCTCCATGGATGGTAAGGTGTATTTGGGATCAACCAATGGAAACAGCCATCAAAGATATGAGAACATGGGTAAAGAAAAACCGAGAGGAGGAAGTAGATGAGACATTGATTCATGAACTGAATCAAATGTCGGAAAAAGATGCGCTGTGGTATTTAAACCACATGAAGTCAAGGTCACGTCTTGTTAGGACAACAGGACAGAGACAAATGGATTTAGGAGTCATAGTACAAACTAAAGACTCCTTACAAAACTTTGAGATCAAGGCATTAGTTGACTCGGGATGTACAGCGTCATGTGTGAACAAAGCATTTATTGAGCAAAATAACATAAACACACAGAAACTACCAAAACCCATTCCAGTCTTTAATGCTGATAGAACACAAAATGCAGGCGGGGATCTGGAAGAAATGGTGGAATTAAAGCTGAGAATTGGAGACCATTGGGAATCATTGGAATTCGGGGTATCAGCACTGGGGAAGACAGACATGTTTCTGGGACATGATTGGCTAAAATACCATAATCCGGAAATAAACTGGAAAAACCAAATATTAACCTTTTCATGATGTCCAGGAGCTTGCTGGAGAAGTTCGACAGTGAATGAACCAGAAGAGGAAATAGATCAGAATGAATGGGAAGAAGGAGATTGTTTACTAGCCATTCATATTGGACAAGAAGAATTGCAATTATGAGCTTTCCAATCTAAAGCCACAGAAATTGCTTCACAGAACAAAGTAAAGTGGTCATTGGAAGAGATAGTACCATCTCATTATCTACCTCACTGGAAAGTTTTCAAAAAAACTACCTTTGATGAACTACCACTGTGACGACCATGGGATCATGCAATCAAATTAGTACTGGGATCTAATCCCTTAGATTGTAAAATTTACCCACTAAACTGAGAAGAACAAAAAGTGTTAGAGGATTTCCTTATGGAAAACCTGGAAAGTGGATGGATAAGACCTAGTAAATCTCCAATGGCATCACCATTCTTTTTTGTCAAAAAGAAAGATGGATNCCCGCGCAGAATACGCAGAATTGGCAGAACAAACCATGGCAGCAAAGCACGAGTAAACCATGGCAGCAGAATAGACTGGTTCCAAACCAAAATTCACCAGCAATGGCATCTATGTCTAAAGACCTGGATGCAATGGATGTGGACCATCAATGTGTGTTGATCACCTGTTATAACTGTGGCAAGGTTGGACATATGAAGTGGGACTGCAGAGTGCCACTGAAGGATAAGGGAAAGCAAGTGGAAAAGTGATGGAACTTGGTGAGAGAATACATTAGAGATCTGATGGAGGAAGAGAAGAAAGAAGTAGCAGAGGAGTTGGGTTTTCAAACCAACTTGTGAATAAGCATTTCGATTCACAAGTTACAGACATTGTAAAATATGAGGATTCACATGTAAAATTACCTGAGATTTTATATGAATGTTGTTCACTTGTACATTGTCTGAGAAATGCACCAATAAGCACAACCAAACAAAGACTGATTACATGGTCAGCTCCATGGATGGTAAGGTGTATTTGGGATCAACCAATGGAAACAGCCATCAAAGATATGAGAACATGGATAAAGAAAAACTGAGAGGAGGAAGTAAATGAGACGTTGATTCAGGAACTGAATCAAATGTCCGAAAAAGATGCATTGTGGTACTTAAACCACATGAAGTCAAAGTCACATCTTGTAAGAACAACAGGACAGAGACAAATGGACATAGGAGTCATAGTACAAACTAAAGACTCCTTACAAAACTTCGAGATTAAGGCATTGATTGACTCAGGATGTACAGCATCATGTGTAAACAAAGCATTTATTGAACAAAATGCGATAAATACACATAAACTACCAAAACCCATTCCAGTCTTTAATGCAGACAGAACATGCAATGCAGGTGGAGATTTAGAAGAAATGGTGGAATTGAAGCTGAGAATCAGAGATCATTGGGAATCATTGGAATTTGGAGTATCAGCATTGGGGAAGACAGATATGTTCCTAGGACATGACTGGTTAAAATATCATAATCTGGAAATAAACTGGAAGAACCAAATATTGAAGTTTTCAAGATGTCCAGGATCATGTTGGAAAAGTTCAATGGTGAATGAGCCAGAGGAGGAAATAGATCAGAATGAATGGGAGGAAGGAGATTGTTTACTAGCTGTTCATATTGGACAAGAAGAATTACAATTGCGAGCTTTCCAATCTAAAGCTACAGAAATTGCTTCACAGAATAAAGTAAAACAGTCTTTGGAAGAGATTGTACCACCTCATTACTTACCTCACTGTAAAGTCTTTGAAAAAACCACCTTTGATGAACTACCACCATGATGACCATGGGACCATGCAATCAAATTAGTACTGGGATCTAATCCCTTAGATTGTAAAATTTACCCATTAAACCAGGAGGAACAAAAGGTTTTAGAAGACTTTCTTACAGAAAATCTGGAAAGTGGGCAGATTAGACCCAGTAAATCTCCAATGGTGTCACCTTTCTTTTTTGTTAAAAAGAAGGATGGATCTTTGAGACCAGTGCAAGATTACCACAAACTTAATGAAATGACCATTAAAAATTGTTATCCATTACCATTAATATCAGAATTGATAGACAAATTGAGCAATGCAATGATCTTTTCTAAAATGGATATTCGTTGGGGATATAATAATATCCATATCAAAGATGGTGATGAATGGAAAGCAGCCTTTCGAACAAATTGAGGTCTTTTTGAACCTTTAGTAATGTTCTTTGGTCTAACAAATTCACCAGCTACTTTTCAAACCATGATGAATGATTTGTTCTGGGAGGAACTCACTGAGGGATGGGTGGTGATTTACATGGATGACATATTAGTGTTTTCGCAATCGAAAGAACAACATGAAAAACATGTAAATCAYATTTTGGCAAAGCTGGAGGAGAATCAGTTATCATTGAAACCTGAAAAATGTTACTTTGATAAAACAGAAATCGAATTTTTAGGAATGATAATCACCAAGGATTCAGTACAAATGGATCCAGCAAAAGTAAAAGCTGTAAAAGATTGGCCCACACCTAAGAATAAACGAGAAGTACAACAATTCTTGGGATTTGTCAACTTTTATCATCAGTTTGTGAAAGGATTTGCAAAGGAAGTGAAACCTTTAACAGAATTAATAAGAAAGATTGGGAATGGGGTCCTCAACAAGTGGAAGCAATGAGGAAACTAAAGGAAAGAATAGCGGAGGAAGCAGTATTAGCCATACCAGATGAAGGGGGACAGTTTCGAATTGAAACTGATGCATCAGACTTCACATTAGGATCAATATTGTCTCAACAACAAAATGGAATATGGAGACTGGTTGCATTTATTTCATGAGCTTTAAATGAAGCAGAAAGAAATTATGAAATCTATGATAAGGAGATGCTTGCAATCATGCACTCATTATATGAATGGTCTCAATACCTAAAAGGAGCAAAGGAGATAATTGAGATCTTAATGGATCATCAGAATTTGACATACTTTCAGAAACCACAAAACCTAAATCGTAGACAGGTGTGATGGGTTATGGATCTACAAGAATACAATTTTGTAATTAAACATAGGTCTGGTAAATCAAATTCTAAAGCAGATCTGTTATCAAGAAGAGCTGGATATGAATGAGGAGAAAGGGATAATGAAGATGTTATATTATTAAAAGAGGAATTATTCATATGATGGGATAGGAGTGAAATAGGATTAGAAAAACTGGAAAATGACATTAAAAAAGTAAACAAAAGACAATGGGACAAACAGGTAGAAAAAGGATTAAAAGAAAAAAAAGAAGGCTTTGAATATGAAAAGGGACAAAATCTGGTAACATGGAAGGGAAGAGTGTATGTACCAGCAGTAATATGGTTAAGGGAGGAGGTGATTCAAATACATCATGATTGAGGACATCCAGGGATAGCCAAAACACTGGAATTAATAACCTGAGGATATTGGTGGCCAAATATGGGAGAAGACATTAAGAAGTACATTCAAGGATGTAGGACTTGTCAAACTGTCAAACCAGATAGACAAAAATGAGTGGCTCCATTAAATCCACATGTGATACCTGATACTCCATGGAAACACATATCTGTAGATCTGATTGGACCCTTACCAGAATCAAAGGGATACAATGTGATTTTAACAGTGGTAGATCAATTTTCTAAGATGGCATACTTCTTACCTACCAATACAATGATAACATTGTTAGGGGTAGCCACATTATATCGAGATCACATTTTCAAAAATCATGGAGTACCAGAGAAGATTATCAGTGATCAAGGACCACAGTTTGTGTCCAAATTCATGAAAGAACTCTTTGGGATACTAGGAATAAAAAGTAACCCATCAACAGCATTCCATCCACAAACAGATGGACAGATGGAAAGAGTTAATCAGATAGCAGAACAATTACTATCTACTTTTGTCAATGAAAATCAGGACAATTGGAGCAATTGGTTAGCAATAGCCCAGTTCTGTTATAACGATTGGGAGCACTTGGCAACAGGGTATTCTCCATTTTACATGAATTATGGACAGCATCCAAATAAGGGAGTAGAGATCGACATGGGGCATACTACGGTTGAAGCAGTTACACAATTTGCTGGAAGACAAGCGGAGGTGTGGAATCAGGCTAGGAATACTCTCAAAAAGGCACAAGAAGTGATGGCATTGCAATATGATAAAAAGAAAAGGACATCTATATTGTACAAAAAGGACAACCTAGTGTACATAAATGCTGAACATTTGCCAATGGTTTGACCAACCAAAAAGCTAGGTGAGAGATTTTTAGGACCCTATAAAATTCTTGAAAAAGTGGGGCCTTCCACATACCAAATTCTTATCCCTGCATCCTGGAAGGTGTACAACATTTTTAATGAATCATTATTGAAACCATATCATGCACATTCATTTCCAGTAAGGCCAGCAAAGATGCAGGCCAAAAGAAGCAGCAAGAGAAAGAGAATACCACTGGCGACTATGAGGTGGAAAAAATACTTGACAGCCGAATTAACTGATGAGGACATGGTCAGTTGGAATATTTGATAAAGTGGAGGAATTACCCGCTCAAAGAAGCTTCTTGGGAACTGGCACAGAATTGCAACCATGCCAAGAGGAGTATTGATGATTTCCATCAACTCAATCCAGGAGTGCTGAGGAGACTCCATGGATGAGAACTATTGTTCACACCATATTTAAACTATACCCAACCACCAGTGTCTAAAAAATTATATGGGTGGGAAGATGGAAAATTTGAACGCGAGTACNATCTTTTCAAAAATGGATATTTGTTGGGGATATAATAACATCCATATCAAAGATGGTGATGAGTGGAAAGCTGCTTTCCGGACAAATTGAGGACTTTTTGAACCTCTAGTTATGTTTTTCGGTCTAACAAATTCACCAGCCACTTTTCAAACCATGATGAATGATCTGTTCTGGGAGGAACTCACTGAGGGATGGGTGGTAATTTACATGGATGACATATTAGTGTTCTCGCAATCAAAAGAGCAACATGAAAAACATGTAAAATGAATTTTGGCAAAGCTGGAGGAGAATCAGTTATCATTAAAACCTGAGAAATGTTATTTCAATAAAACAGAAATCAAATTTCTAGGCATGATAATCACTAAGGATTCAGTACAAATGGATCCAGCAAAGTAAAAGCTGTAAAAGACTGGCCAGAACCTAAGAATAAATGAGAAGTACAACAATTCTTGGGATTCGTCAACTTTTATTGCTGGTTTGTAAAAGGATTTGCAAAAGAAGCAAAGCCTTTAATGGAATTAACAGGAAAGAAAGATTGGGAATGGGGTCCTCAACAAGTAGAAGCAATGAAGAAGCTGAAAGAAAGAATAGTGGAGGAAGCAGTATTAGCCATACCAGATGAAGGAGGACAGTTTCGGATTGAAACTGATGCATCAGACTTTGCATTAGGATCAATACTATCTCAACAACAAAATGGAATATGGAGACCAGTGGCATTTATTTCACAAGCTTTGAATGAAGCTGAAAGGAACTATGAAATATATGACAAAGAGATGCTTGCAATTATGCACTCATTATATGAATGGTCTCAATATCTCAAAGGAGCAAAGGAGATAATTGAGATCTTAACTGATCATCAAAATTTGACATACTTCCAGAAACCACAAAACCTAAATCGCAGACAGGCGCAATGGGTTATGGATTTACAGGAATACAATTTTGTAATAAAACATAGGTCCAGCAAATCAAATTCCAAGGCAGATCTGTTATCCAGAAGAGCTGGGTATGAAAAAGGAGAAAGGGATAATGAGGACGTGATATTGTTAAAGAAGATTTGTTTATATGATGGGATAGAAGTGAAATAGGATTAGAAAAACTGGAAAAAGACATTAAAAAAGTAAACAAAAGACAATGGGACAAACAAGTGGAAAAAGGATTAAAAGATCAAGGACCACAGTTGTGTCCAAATCATGAAAGAACTCTTTGGGATACTAGAATAAAAAGTAACCCATCAACAGCATTCCATCCACAAACAGATGACAGATGGAAAGAAGTTAATCAGATAGCAGAACAATTACTATCTACTTTGTCAATGAAAATCAGACAATTGGAGCAATTGGTTAGCAATAGCCCAGTTCTGTTATAACGATTGGGAGCACTTGGCAACAGGGTATTCTCCATTTACATGAATTATGGACAGCATCCAAATAAGGGAGTAGAGATCGACATGGGGCATACTACGGTTGAAGCAGTTACAACATTTGCTGGAAGACAAGCGGAGGTGTGGATCAGGCTAGGAATACTCCTCAAAAAGCCACAAGAAGTGATGGCATTGCCAATATGATAAAAGAAAAGGACATCTATATTGTACAAAAAGGACAACCTAGTGTACATAAATGCTGAACATTTGCCAATGGTTTGACCAACCAAAAAGCTAGGTGAGAGATTTAGGACCCTATAAAATTTCTTGAAAAAGTGGCCTTCCACATACCAAATTCTTATCCCTGCATCCTGGAAGGTGTACAACATTTTTAATGAATCATTATTGAAACCATATCATGCCACATTCATTCCAGTAAGGCCAGCAAAGATGCAGGCCAAAAGAAGCAGCAGAGAAAGAGAATACCACTGCGACTATGAGGTGAAAAAATACTGGACAGCCGAATTAACTGATGAGGCATGGTCAGTTGAATATTTGATAAAGTGGAGGAATTACCCGCTCAAAGAAGCTTCTTGGAACTGGCACAGAATTGCAACCATGCCAAGAGGAGTATTGATGATTTCCATCACTCAATCCAGGAGTGCTGAGGAGACTCCATGGATGAGAACTATTGTTCACACCATATTTAAACTATACCCAACCACCAGTGTCTAAAAAATTATATGGGTGGGAAGATGGAAAATTTGAACGCGAGTACCTGGAAAAGCTGGAATGAAATTGGCAGAAGTGGAAAGGAAATCACCAAGAAGCGGAACAAACAGATTTTGATTGTGTGGAACCTGATCCTTGAAGAGGGGGTTATGTTACAATTTCTTTATTTCTTTATTTTCTTGATTACATAAGAAGCGCAGCCACAGGAAGGTTATGTCAGCAACTACAAGATGGTTGAGTCATCAAGAGTCAGGAGGGAGAGATCACATGATTGACTCATGGGGAACATGAGGTTAGAGGTATATAAGGGGAGGTTAGTAGGTAGTGCTCCTTAGCCTTATGATTGTTTCTGTCTTACACAGACTAACTATCACTCTTTCTCTCTCTACTCTAAACCTTGAGGTTTTGTTGGAATGACCTTCTAACAGTTGTCAACTCTGGTTTGCCCACTTTGTTTCCTGTGCCTGTGGAATGTGGAGATGCAGAATGCAGAGATCGAAGTCCACTAGCAGAATTGGCTTCCCACTTTATGATCAAGTTAGAATTCTTTACTTTTCCTAACTTGAATTTTGCAATCACCTGTTTTCCTTTGTAGCATGAAGCTATGTTAAACAGGGCCACATTTTCCAATTTCTCATTGGAGTTGCAGGTGAACTCTGGATGGAGTTCAAAGTATCCACTCTTCTTTCCAGAAGAAGTTCCAATTCCGGGTTTTCCGGAGTTGGCAGAACTGACTTTTCCGGAGTTTCCGGAGTCAGAGGAGGAAAGCAGGGGTGAGTGGAGATGAGTTGCCAGAATTGGCAACAGAATTGGTGATGGAGTTGGCAATGGAATTGTTGCCAGACTTGTTGCCAGAGTTGGCAACAAAGTTGGAGGCAGAGGCAGAAAAGGCGGAAACAGTGGAGTTGGAGATGGATGACATATTGTATTTATGCAGATACAAGGTATGTGTATTTATCAAAAAATGTGGTTTCGGGGTTGTCAACAGAGTTGAAGTCTGGAAAAAATTCCAGTTAGCATTTGCTTTTTAAAGTGATAGTGAAAGCTGGTGGAGTTCCATGAGAACTCTGGGTTACAGGCCACTGGTGCCTGCTAGGCAGAGACAGGAAATCACTTTTATGGTAGTTTTCATTGCCAGGAAGGGATCTGGCCTTCCAGTCTGCCTCGGGGCTCCATCAAATTCCCTGACAGCACTTCAAAATTTCTAACTAAGTCTGGAACAATTGTATATGACTGCCACTAAGAAGCAACCTACATCTAGGCAAGGAATGGCTAGTCCATCCCCCCCACCAGTCTGCATGTACCATGGAACAATGTCCAAGCAGCACAACCCTGCTTACTGACTACAAATTCCAGAACAAAAATCTGGAACTCCAGAATTCTGGAGTTCCATGGAAAGATGGGACAAAGACCCATATAATGATATAATTGCTTAATTATTCATGGCCAATAGGGGGGCAATGAAGCCTTTTGACTGAGGGACAGGGCAGAACCCACTCCAGTCTTTGTCTGTCTGAGATGGCCCTAAACCCAGAGGATGTTTGATAGGCAGTATCCACAAACTACACTGAGTATTATTCTCACGCTTCTCCAAGTGGGGACCAGAGTTCATCAAACTCCATTCTGGCTCTTTGTTTGGTGAGCTCCAAGGTTATGTTAGCCTACTCAAATGTGTAGTAGATACCCAATAAGAACTACAGCTACAGGCACTACTAACAAACCTGATTTACCTTTGATAGATGTACCAAAAGCGGATTTCTGGAGTTCTGGAAGTCCAAGACGGAGCTCCCAGGATTCCTCCCAGGGGCTGTGACAGCAACATTGCCCTTCCTTGTCCTTGAGACAAGGTGCCTAGGGTCAAAGCCATCAGGTCTGTGAGCAGACAGGGCCCATAGCTGGACCTCTTGGAGTAAAGAGGATGTAGATTCATGTCTACCTACACATGTTTATATATGTCTAATCTATGGAGTTGTGGTCTGGAGTTCCATTCTATAAATAGCACAGACTGCAGATTTCTATTGTGCTTTATCATCCTACAGTCATGGGACTGTCAGGTGCTGTGTGAAGCACAGCAATGCACAGTTGTGCACATGGTGCACTATTGTCTGAGTATGACAGATGTCAAACTCTATAATATCTGTCCAACTCTATAATATCTGTCAAGATATAAATAGAGTGAACTCTATAATAATGTCCACAAGTGTAAACTGGAGTTCCACGGACATTATTGAGAGGTCCGAAATGTTATTCCCATGGTCAGAGTTGTGCAGAGACAACTCCAGAACTCCGGACTTACAGTACAGAGTTCCAGACCCAAGTCCTTGTTAAATACTGGACTTGGTAGGAATTCAACAAAAATGTTGAATGAAAGTCATGAGGAAAGGCTAACCATTGCAAGAGGAAGCCACTGTCTGTTCAGCAGCCACAATGAACCATCCTCCTTTCTTTTTGACCACCATCTTCCCACGGGGTTTGGTGACAGTTAGAGAGTCTACAGTGCGCTCCCACTTTAGTGAGGCATTCTGAGCATCCAGTATTAGGGTTCATCACAGGTAACCCATGGGTAGCTTCATGTGGGTAGCATGGGTTGGAGCATGGGTACAGGTGCTGTTGTGGGTACCACATAAAATTGTGTTATCTAAGATAGGTCTATCATATCCCACCCATTGCCAAATACTTCCTCTCCCTCAATGTCCTCCATTGCAGATACATCCTTAATATCACTGTTCTTTATCAATCCTAGATGGCTCCAAATGCCAAGGCATATCAGTGTGTGTGAACTTTGTACACCTAAGCAGCCTCAAACATCAGATAAAACTAGACAGCCTTGGCTGAACAGACATTCAACCTCGATGGATGTCACTGTGAATAAAAAAGAGTCAGTTACTTAATTACCATATAATAAGCATACTGGGTATCATTAGGTAGTCCAATGCCATTCAAGAGA
>JAENRT010000107.1:34778-53358 GCA_032173475.1 Amanita phalloides
CGCTCGAATTTCCCATCCTCCCATCCATACAGCTGCTTTGCGATTGGGATCGCCATGTGGTTTTGCCATTTGTGGAAGCTGGCACTTATATCGCACACATTAACCATCCGCCAGGGTGTGCTAGGGTTCGCCTTATGGAATTTCTGAACTTCCTTCTTGGCATTGTCCAAATTTTCCGCTGGTTCTCATGTTGACTCTTTGACAGGATAATTTTTCCACTTGATGAGGTATTCTAAGTGTCCGCCACCACGTCCACTGACTCGACTGTCCATGACTTCCTCTACTTCATATTCATCATCCTGGGACTCCTAACCATTTGCACTTCTTTGTGTGATGCAGCTTTTTCCTTTTGAGCAGGAAAAACCAGTTCTTTATATGGTTTGAGATGGATCTCATTGAATACATTATAGATCCTCCAGGATGCGGGAATTTTCAGCTGGTATGCAGACTGTCCAATTTTCTTTACAACCTCCAGGGGACCCACAAACTTGCCATCTAATTTCTTGGTGACTCAGAGCATCGGGAGATTTGCTGTGCTAAGGTAGACCTTGTCACCAGGTTGATATTGACATGCTGGTGCCTTTGACTTGTCATATTTCTGCTTCATCATTTCTGTGGCCTTTTCAAGGGCAGCAGTGGCGTTGCCATGAATTCCCTCAACTTGTTTGGCTAGTTCCTCAACAGCCACAACCTTTGGCATGTGTGTCAGATTGAGACCCTTGTATGGATGTCAACCATAATTCATAAAGAATGGGGAATACCCTGTAGCTGAGTGTGCGCGGTCATTGTGACAAAATTGGGCAATGGCAAGCCAATCACTCCAGTTATTCTGCCGATGGTTCACAAACATGGTGAGGAACTCTTTAACCATCTGATTAACACGCTCCGTTTGGCCATCTGTTTGTGGGTGGTACGCGGTTGAGCAATTTGCCTTAATTCCCAACATGTTGTAAAGGTCATCCATGAATTTAGACACAAATTGTGGCCCTCGGTCACTGATGATCTTCTTTGGTAATCCATGTTCCCTGAATATGTTATCGTGGAACAGGGTGGCGACCCCTTGTGACGTAATGGTGGACGTTGTTGGTAGGAAATAGGATTTCTTGGTGAATCAATCCACTATCACCAGAATCATGTCATTTCCTTTTGATTCCAGGAGTGGTCCAATCAGATCCATTGAGATAATTTCCCATGGCGCCTCTGGAACCTCGTTAGGGTGAAGTGGTGCCGCCCGAGCCTGTCTATCCGGTTTCGCCTTTTGACAGGTTTCACATCCAGCAATGTAATTCTGAATGTCCTTGTGCATCTGTGGCCACCAAAAATCCCTTGTTACTAGTTCAACTGTTTTATCAATTCCCGGATGTCCCCAAGAGTGATATATTGCCAATAGTGCTTCACGGGTGTGTATGTTTGCTGGGACATAAACCCTGCCCTTCCATTCTACTAGTCCATTAACTACTTTAAAGTCCTCCTTGTTATTGTTCAATCCTGTCCGAACCTGAGTCTCCCATTGTCGATTTGGAATTTTCCGGATGTCCTTGATGATGTCTTCGATGGCCCTATCATCGTCATAGACCCTGACGAATAGATCTTCTTTAAGCAAGATTACTCCTTCATTATCTGGACCTCCTGGATGGTGATCTGCCGTTTGTGACAGGATATCAGCCTTGGAGTTTGACTTCCCAGATTGATGTTTAATGATGAAATTGTATTCTTGTAAGTCTGTGACCCATCGTGCTTGTTGTTGATTAAGGTTTTGTGGCTTTCAGAAGTATGTCAAGTTTTGATGATCTGTTAAGACCTCTACAATTTCTTTGGCACTTTTGAGATAATGCGACCATTCATAAAAGGCGTGCATTACGGCTAACATCTCCTTATCGTAGATTTCATAATTTCGCTCTGTGTCATTTAAGGCTTTTGAAATAAATGCCACCAGCTGCCAGGATTCGTCTTTGCCTTGCTGGGACAAGATTCCGCCAATTGCAAAATCTGATGCATCTACTTCGATTTGAAATTGTCCCTCATCGTCTGGAATCTTGAGCACAACCTCCCTCACCACAAGGTCTTTCAGTCCCTGAAAGGCTAAGTCCTGTAGTTCGGTCCAGAGCCACTCATCCTTCCCAGTCAACTTGGTCAGTGGTTTAGCTGTTGATGCAAAACCTTCCACAAAACGTCAATAAAAGTTTACAAAGCCCAAGAATTGCTGGAGCTCTCTTTTGCAGGTGGGAGTCGGCCATTCCATGATTGCTTTAACCTTGCCATTCTCCATGCAAATGGAATCCTCGCTAATTACTAGACCTAAAAAGTCGATTTCTGGGTGGTCAAACCAACATTTTTCCGGTTTGAGTGACAACTTGTGATTTTCCAATTTTGCCAAAATATGGTTAACATGTTTTGTATGCTCCTCTTGTGTATATGAGAACACTAATATGTCATCCATATAAATAACCACCCATCCTTCAGCGACTTCTTGTCGGAAGATGTCATTCATCATAGTTTGGAAGGTTGCTGGAGAATTGGTTAATCCAAAGAACATGACCAGTGGCTCAAAGAGCCCTCTATTCATTCGGAATGCTGCCTTCCACTCATCACCTTGTTTGATGCGAACATTGTTGTACCCCCAGTGGATATCCATCTTTGAGAATATCTTAGCCTTGGATAATTTGTCTACGAGTTTGCCAATAAGAGGTAGTGGGTATCGATTTTTGATTGTCATCTCATTTAACCACCTATAGTCCTGTACCAGTCGTAATTTTCCATCTTTTTTCTTAACAAAGAAGAAGGGAGATGCCATTGGTGATTTACTGGGCTGGATTCGTCCTGACTCCAGGTTTTCTTTAAGGAAATCATCAAGCTGCACTTGTTCATCTCGGTTTAGAGGATATATTTTACAATCCACTGGTTTTGCTCCTGAGATTAATTCAATTGCGTGGTCCCAAGGTTGTCATGGGGGTAATTTGTCGAAGGTTTCCTTTTCAAAGACCTTTTGGTATCCTAAATAGTGTTTGGGCACTACCTCTTCCAGAGGTGGACAGGTGTGGGCTTCCGTTTGAACAACCGAATTTGGACATCAGTGTTGTCTTACCTTTGTTATACTAGGACCGTTGAGAGACTACGGTTTCCTTGTGTCATTTTCCCAAATTGCTCCTGGACTAAAGGTATCCGCGGCTTGAGTGCGCTTTTGAGCAGTTTCAGATTCTTTAGCGGTGATATTGGTTGCCACAGATCGTAATCTCAATTCTGGTTCTCTGATTTCAATAGCCAGTAATTGATCACCCTCCTGGAGTTTTTCCAATGGATCCACCTCATCCTCGGGTTCTTCAACTTGTGATGAGGTCCAGCACATTCCAGGGCACTGCGTGAACCGAACTTCTTTCCTCTTCCAGTCAATAGCCGGATTATGATGTCTAAGCCAATCGTGACCTAGGAACAAGTCTGTTTTTCCTAGTCGTGCCACACTGCATTCTATTATTTCCTCATGATCCCCAATTCACAGTTTAAATTGTGTCATGTATTCAATGCTTCCCATTGCATTCCAAGATCCATCCACATTGTAGACTGGTAACGGCTTGATCAGCCGCCGTTTATTTAATTTGTGTTGTTCCACAAATTCTTCATTAATACAAGAGCCCATACATCCTGAATCAACTAGTGCTAACACATTGATTGTTTCACCAGTATCCATTGTTGTAAGCACACAGTGTAAATCAATTTCTTGTTTACCTGTGGCATGCACGATTTGTTGCTGTAGTTGTGCCAGATTCCACAGCGCCTCTTGTTCTGATAAATTGTTGAGATCATGTACTAACTTAGTATTGACCTCATTGACTCTTTTTTTGGTACCCATTCTTTTAGACAACGAACTGCAGTTTTGTTATTTTCCTGCCAAATTCGCCTTAATACCCATGCTGGGGTCCAAGGGGTTAACCGATTTGTTTTGACGCTCACACCTAAGTTTCGTATCTGATGAATGAGAGGGGAACATTCATATAATAATTCTGGTGCATTTACACAGGAATCATTGTCCAATACCGAAACTCTACTAGCCAGCAGCGCAGAGCGCATGCCTACTGGCTGTCACCAAAACCCTTCTCTTTTCCCATCTCCTTCCATTGCTCCTCTGTGAGCTCCTCGATTTTTACTTCTCTGACACGGCCTTTGCCTTTCTCATTCCGTGTGTATTTCTTTGATTCTTTGCAGTCTCTTGCAAAGTGACCCGTTTTTCCGCAGTTGTAGCATGCGCCCAGTGCGCATTTGACCTTGTCAACATCCATGGCATTGGGATCGTGAGTTGAGGATGATGCCTGAGCCGGCTTATAGGTTCTGGTGTTTGACGACTTGGGTTGTTCCTCCCTGAAGGGAGTCTTTTTCTGTCGATCACCATATGCTTCCCTAGCCCTTCGGTATGCACGTGCTAATTCTGTGACCCTTTCCATCACTCAATCAAGATCATTGCCATCGTCAAGATCTCCGATCTTGATCAACTCATATCCCAAATTGGGATTAAGCCCCTTCTTGAAGTGATCCTTTGCCATGCTGGCGTTCCATCCAGTCAGCGGCAGCAAGGCTTTGAATTTGATGATGTAATCTTCCACTGCTCGACTACCTTGTTGTAGTTTCTGGATTTGCTCAACAGCATGCTCCCTTGTTTCTTTTGACATAAAGAAGTCGTGCATCTGTTGTTTAAGATCACTCCACCCTAGAAACGGTGGCTTGTGAATCTGAGGGGGTTGTGCATAATATGCGGCCATGGTTCCGACTGCCCTGACGTATCATCCATCACATCGCTCCTGGTAGGATAGGTCATTGTCCCAGCCCTGCATCTGGACCCTTTCTTCGTATTCCACATCACTGTCAATTTGTTCTTTCATTTTGACAGCAGCCCATGTCCCTGCTCGGTCCCCTTTGCCTTTCCTAATATGTTGTAGAGCAATGTATATTTTTCGGTGATTGTCCAACTCATGTGCCAAATGGAAATATACGTCCATTCCCCTGCACCATGCGTCTACGTGTGCAGCATCTCCTTCGAAGTAATCGGGTAGTTCCAATTTAACCAAGGATCAGGCTTGTGCTGGTTGCGTATCTCGATATTCATTGATTACATGTTGCACTAAAGTACCCATGTCCGTTGCCATTTGGGTGGTACCTTGATCCCATCTTTGCCTGTCGAGTACTCGATTGGCTATTTGTTGTTCGGTGACTCCCAGCTCTCCTACTCGGGATTTGGGGTATAAATTGGCTCACGGTCCGAAGTAAAATTTGAACTGATTAATGGCGGTGCGCAGTAGTTCCATCATGTGTTCCGTCCATTCAAATCCCATCTCAATATGTCCGAGATCTCCATCCACGATGGCTTGAATCATAGGCCATCTGTTTGTTCTGTTTGAGCTGATTTGTACATGGAAACCGACCCATTTATTTTGGCAAACCACCTTGAATTTTACAAGTTGGTTTGATCTGTACTCCAGATTGAACTGGTTCACAGTGTGTACTGATGGGAATGCTGGCCATTCGAACTGGTTCCATAGCTCCTCTTTGAACAAGGCTAGATAGCAATACCCAGGGATATCAGGTGTCATTTGATCAAAGATCTTGACCATGCTTTGGACTTGCTGTTGGAAGCGCCTGTTTGGGTGGTTGCCAGGTAGATTGAACCTTATTCGACGGATTTCTCGACTCAGGAATCGTGTCAGGTTGTCATTCCTAGATGCTCCCATGGTATAATCGCCATACCCACAGCCTTTTAATCTGTACATTTCCTCCCAGCCATGCATTCTGTGATCCATGGTGGATACATGAATTCGTTCAAGTTCTGGCATGATGATTGATTTAATGATGGCTGTACTTTCGCGATAAGGATATTGCCAGGACAAGATTTTGTCGACTGTTGGAAATGCTGGCCAGTTGAATAGATCGCAATACTGTTGTTTGATCAGGATAAGGTAACAGTAACCAGGTACACGGTTGTGTAACAAGGCTACTCGGGGTCTTTTCATGTACTGGTCCGACCCATCGTCCCAATCCAGGGCACCCATGTGTTTACAGTCATGACCTGATCATACTAGTGATTTAATCAAGTCCCAGCCTCTAGGTCTGGTGGGTGTTCGCTCAATATGGTAACAGTCGTTATATCCATAAGTGTGTCTGATCTGTACATGTCCATTAGGGTTCCTAAGGTTGTGATCCCATGAGTTGATTTCCTGGATTTGAGGAAACGCTGGCCATTCATACATGTCCCAGAATTGACTTTGAATTAAAATCAAATAACAGTATCCTGGTACATCTGGATGTAATATATTTTTGGTATGTGCAGGATGCGGATACGGATAAGGAATGTCTATCTCCTTTTCGACTTCCCTTTTCCAGTTGTTAATCATCCGTTGCTTTTCCTCATTGAACCCCTGCCTGGGTTCAGTATCTGTGGATAGCCAATCTGCGACACATGGGACCTTGCCATGCCACCAATTGGTGTCTGCGCCTGTAGTCCTGGTTAGCGATGTGCTAGGTCCGGAATGAGCAGTTACCGCTTGCACATATGACATGGGTGCTGGTGTTGAGTGTGCCGTTGATGGTTGTCCAGCCACCCAGGACTGAATGGTTGAAGCACGACCTTTTCCCTTTCAGGATTCCTTTTGTCCACCAAATCAGGTGTACTTGCTGTATTTGCCATGCTGCTCCATTCGTTTCATGTCCTTCCAAGTATAGGATTCGTCCTCATGCAGACACAATGCTGCCTTTTCAATGATGTGGGACATGCTTGCCTTATGGTGGTCCTGGAGACCGAATTTAATGGTCTCATCGCGCATTTCGGGTTCCCAAGACAGGATCTGAGTGACAGTTGGCCAAGCAGGCCAATCAAATTTGTTATAAAACTCCTTTTTGAACAGGTACATGTAGCAGTACCTGCTTCGTCACCAGGGCTGATCCTCGGGGATGTCCATGATATATGCGCTTGGCAATTTTGGGTGAGTCAATGCTTTGACCCAATTGTCTGTGTATGTGATGTCTTCCCCAATGAGTTTGAGAAAGTCGGCCAGTCCTATCAAAGGAGATGTGCCAGGGTCTGATTTCATAATCAGGGGCAAGCACAGGAATGGTGTATTGTGGTGTGTACTTTGATACTCCTTTTGTTTGATACGCGCCTTCATGTATGGATCGGGTCATTTCCCATCCAATCATTCCTGATTAGCGATCTTGGCCATTCCCCTGTTATAGCTATGGGTTTTAATATTCCCATTCTCAGCATGTATCAGCCAATTCCATTCCTTGGGCAACAAGACCAAGCCATTATGTCGCAATGTGATGATGTTCCAGCCCATCAATAAGAGCTGGATGTTTGACAGCATGTCAAACAGTCGTTGCCGGATTTCGGACTCCAGATCCATATCGTTTAGCAGCCCCTCCAGGGTCTACCAGTCTTGTTCTGTTTGGGCGAGTTCTTTCTCCACCCATTTCCTTTGTTGGAGATCCTCCCGACATTGCTTGAGAAGTTCTTCCCAAGCATCCTCCTGTTCGCAGAGAACTTCCTGTGCATGCTGCCATCATTGCAGCACGAGTTGTCTTTGTTGACGGTGGCACTCCTTGTACTGCGCCTTATGCCATTGGTAATATGCCTGAACGTGGGCATCGTGTTGTTGGTTGTTGGTGATGATAGTGACCAACCAAGTAATTTCTTCCGCACACTCCTGCACCCATTCGATTCCAAATCATTTACCAGCCTGCACGAGAGTGAGGCCAGCACAGGGGATGATGTAGTTGAATAAAGAAGTCATTGTTGCTTCCACAGTTGTCACCTTAGACCTTTTAAGTAAAAAGGTTGTTGTCTGTTCTTCTATATCCGCACTTCCCAATGCAGATATTCTTTGATGCAGTCAATAATGCACCTGCACTCAATGCTTGGATTTAATTCCACCAATTGACCTAAAAGCATGGTGCCTGGGGTTTCACTCGAGTGTCCTCATGCTCAGATTGATTAGATCTGATATGTAATTGGTGTCTCGAGACTGTTCTCCTTGCTGCATGGCACGCTAATAGATTGCTTTCGCTCATTCCTGAGCTTTTCCGAAACAAATGGTATAGCCTGCTGACCAGTGCCTGCCTGCACTTTCAATCACACAGGACTATTCTCATCCAGATGTCCTTTGTCGACAGTAACCTCACGGTAGTAGTCCCTGATGACGATCAAGGAGGCTATCTGTGGTTGATGTCGGGGGCATTCCTCGAGAGCTGCTTGTCATCACACCAACAGAGTGTGGTTGTCGACAGTAACCTCACGGTAGTAGTCCCTGATGACGATCAAGGAGGCTATCTGTGGTCGATGTTGGGGGCATTCCTCGAGAGCTGCTTGTCATCACACCAACAGAGTGTGGACAGAGGTCAGACAGGCAAATTTTTGAAGGAACTCGTCGAGAGCGTGCACAGCGACAAGCAATGATGCTTGGCGTGGTTGCCAACGACGGTGAGAGGTGTGGTAAAAGACTCTAGATTATGTTAGGATGGATCCCACCACAACCACAGGTCTCAGAGAATAGATGATAGAGACGAGACATTTATTGACACAGTAGAAAAGTAAGCTGGGTGAGAGCAAACTATCTAGAGTCTTAGGACTCCTACCTACAGACACACCTCCTTATATACCTCAGCCTCTGGTCTGTGTGCACAGACTGCACTGCCTCTAAGGCTATGCATGCGCAGCAACAGCCTAGACCCCTCCATAGCTAGACTACTCTGGACCCCTATGCCTAGACCTTCGTATAGCCACCCATGGCTTACCTAACCAGTCCTTCCATAACGGATCCCCTAAGCCCCTATGCATATTGGTATGTTGTCCTGTGTCCGTAGGCCTCCAGATAAAATATAGAAAAATAAGAGAAAATAGATAGAGTCGTAACAATCTCCTCCACCACCTATTAATAACTGACATTGAACACTACATCATTAGCACCATCAAGCTTGTTTGAGCTAACCGTGTACACATCCTCCCTCAAATCAATGATGTCAGGAACTTGATCAAGATCAACTCCTGGTTCAACCCTATCTACTGCATCCCTAACCGACATGAGATCATTGATATCTCTGATGAAATTTGGGACCAGATTGGTGACATCCTCAGACAGATAGAAGAAGCAAAGAACAAGACCCTTGCTGCTTCTAGCCTAGTCAACAACAGATTCCCACCAAGGCTGACTGCCATGCCATGCACTATCCTTAATGGAGACAAAACACAGGTAGTAGTTCAGACACTCGCTGAACTCAACTCTACAGTTCTGCTTATGACAAGGACTCCTCTCACAATGAGACAACCCAAAGGATCAATGTCCTCAGCTATACCCATCAATCTGCCTATCATCTTCACATCTGTCAACCCTACCACTCTGCCAAGACAAAGAGGAAACACACCTGCCACACCACAGGCACCACGAAAACAGCCACACCACCCTCAGTGCCTGATCAGTAATTCTCGAGGACACCTGACATCACAGCACATCCCTAACCAAGTCATCCTCCCTAGACCCATCAGCAATCAAACTGCTGATGCCGGATCAACCCCTGGACCATCAGCACACCTCAAACATCAACAACCACCTCACCCTTTGCACCCACCACCTACACACCCACACACTACCCACTGAACATGCCAAGGATACCAACAGGGAACCCACCCTGGTACTGTCACCTTTGATAATGACAACAAACATCATGCCTGGTTTAATAACTGCAATTGCCCAGAAAGTGATGATGAAGAATTCCACCTCAGAAAGCCAGCCTGGTGGAATGAAACTGAATTTAATAATGTCAAGTAAGCCCTCAACTTTGTTTTCATTTTGTACCATATTGGACTAGTACTTGTGGACAAGTTCTCTAAAGGAGAGCTAGTGCTACAACACATGTGAACATTTTCATTTTCTTATGTCAGCACCTTCCTTTCTTGAACACCTATGCATCACCACCTCTTTCTATGATTATGCAATGTCACCACTCATATAAGCATGACTCTTTTCATCTATCACATATGCTTACCTTTGCTTCATTTCTATGATGTCACTATGATATCATTCTCTAGTATGTTCTTTACCTTTTACAGACAGTAGGTTCACATATAAATACAGTGAGGGACAAAACTTTTGCAATGTTTTGAACTTTTGAACTAATTTGTTAATAACTCAGGCAGAATTGATCAAAATGTTTTGAAACTCATAAACAGGGTATATATATATGTAATAAATCTGTAAATAGAAGCACATTATGTAATACATGCCATTACTATATAGAGCACTTTAGTAGCAGATGCCATTGCAAAGTTTGTCCTGTCATTAAAATATAGGAATGGATATTACTAGTACTTGGTATATCCTCCTTTGGCTTTTAACAAAGCTTCAACCTCCTAGGCATCCTTTCTATCAGATTCTGAACACACTTGGCTTGGAATGTCCTCTCCATCTCTTTGATTCTCTCCCAAAGCTCCAACATCCCACCAGGCATTTTCATGCCCTCCCAGCCTTCTCTTGAGGTGACTCCAATGGGATTCATGTCTGGATACTGTGTTGGCCATGGAAGAACCTCCATTTCAGTGTCATTAAACCAGTTTGTGGCCTTGTGACACTTGTGCTTGGGGTCATTATCCTGTTGAAAGATGATATCATTAGTGGTTTTACCATAATATTCCATGGTTCCCTGTAGTTCATCCTCCAAAATGGAATCACAAAGGTCCCCATCCATCCTCCCATCAATCTTGCATGCATTCCCCACACTTTCCCATGTCATACATCCCCATAACATCACAGAACCTCCTCCAAACTTCAGTGTTCCTTCCACCATCCTATCACTGAGCCCCTCCCCTGCCTTTTCCCATCCCCACTTCTTCCCATCTGACCCCAACCTATTGATCTTTGTCTCATCTAACCATATAACCTCTTCCAGTCCTCTACAGTCCAGTCCCTATGTGCTAATGCCTATCCTTCCTATGTTTCTTGCTGAGAAGTGGCCTTTTCTTCTTCACTACAGCTCTCATCCTGGACCCCTTGACAAGCATGATGGTCATCATTTTTATCAGAATTCGACCTGAGGATTGAGCATGTACCCAGGACAAAAATGTTTGAGGCTGACGCACTCTCCCGCAGACCTGATCACATGGGAAATTCAGAACAACAGGATGACATAGTGGTCCTCCCTGCAGAGTGGTTCATTAGGCTCATTAACAACAACTTAGCCAATAATGTCAAGAAAGCGATGGCAACTGATGATTTTGGTCAAATTTTGATTGAAGTCACTCAAACACATCGTGCTCTGCCAATCAAATCCAAACTACAGGATTGGACACATGTTGATGGCTTCGTTTACTATCAAGGGAAGATATATATACCTGATCAGATGAACCTTTGCACATCACTAATTAAAGATATCCATGAAACACCTTCTTCCAGACATCTTGGTTGATTCAAAACATTAGAACTTCTGAAACGAGACTACTGGTGGCCAGGAATGGCTCGACAAATTAGACAATGGGTAGAAGGCTGCGCCTTATGTCAACAAATGAAGGTCAACACCCATCCCAACACTCCAGCATTACATCCAATTCCATCTAAATCCACTCACCCTTTCCAACAAGTCACACTCGATTTCATCACAGATCTACCTATTTCGGATGGCTTTGACTCTATCCTGGTCACAGTGGACAATGGTCTTATGAAGGGGGTAATTTTCACACCCTGCAAGAAAACTATTGATGCCCTCAGGACAGCAGACATCTATATTTCCGAAATATTCAAACAATTCAGACTCCCTGATATCTGTTATGATGATGAGTCGTCATCCAATCTAATCAATGACGTTATGCCACGAGGATTGTCCAAGACAATAACAATGAAGAGTCTGGTGAAACGCGATTGAGTAGACAGCGCTAAGTCCGATGAAGGAGACTCAGGCTTGAGACAAGTGAGGCAGATGAGAGTGCTTGAACAACAACTTTGACAATCTCACCAGAACTAGGAGTTCCCAGAGATGTAACTTGTGTATTACAAGCTAAGTCGAACTTAAGGTTCGACCTAAGACAAACTCTCGTATTTATACATGAACCTACTGTCTGTAAAAGGTAATGAATGTGTTAGAGAATGATATCATAGCTATGAGGTCATAATGCGTCATTAGTGATATCATAGCAATGTCATAGAAAACGAAATGATGGTAGGCATATGTCATAGATGAAAGGGTCATGCTTATGTGAGCAGTGACATTGCATAATCATAGAGGAGAGGTGGCGATGCATAGATAGTCAGGAAAGGAAGGTGCTGACATAAGAAAATGAAAATGTTCGCATGGGTTGTAAAACTAGCTCTCCTTTAGAGAACTTGTCCACAAGTACTAATCTGATATAATACAAAAATGAAAACAAAGTCGAGGGCTTACTCGACATTATTAAATTCAGTTTTGGTCCACCAGGCTGGCTTTCCGAGGCGGAATTCTTCGTCATCACTATCTGGGCGATTTCGGTTATTAAACCAAGCATGGCATTTGTTGTCATTATCAAAGGTAACTGTTCCAGGGCGAGTTCCCTGTTGATATCCTTGGCGCATTTGGCGGGTTGTGCGTGGGCGAGTAGGAGGTGGGCGCAAAGGGTGAGGCAGTTGCTGACGTTTGGGGCGTGCTGATGGTCCAGGGGTTGATCCGGCATTAACGGTTCGATTACTAATGGGTCTAGGGAGGATTGCTCAACTAGGGACATGCTGTGATGTCAGATGTCCTCGGGAATTGCAGATCATGCACTGAGGGCAGCGTGGTTGTTTTTGTGGTGCCTGTGGTGTTGTGGGCGCGTTTCCTCTCTGTCTAGGTGGAGTAGTGGGGTTGACCGATGTGAAGACGATCGGGGGATTAATGGGTATAGTGGAGGATGTGGATCCTTCTGGTCGTCCCATTGCGAGGGGAGTCCTCATCATAAGTGGCACAGTAGAGTCGAGTTCAGCAAGAGTCTGAACTACTACTTGCGTTTCATTCCCATTAAGGATAGTGCGCGGTGTGGCAATCGGTCTCGGTGGGAATTTATCGTTGACTAAACTGGATGCAGCCAGGGTCTTGTTTTTTGCTTCTTCAATTTGTCCAAGGATGTTGCCAATCTGATCCTGAATTTCATCTGAGATGTCAATGATCTCATGTCAGTTAGGAACACAGTAAATAGGGTTGAACCAGGAATTAATCTTGATCAAGTTCCTGACATCATTGATTTGAGGGAGGATGTGTATACAGTTAGCTCAGATGAGCTTGATGGCACCAATGATGTATCATTCAATGTCGGTTATTAATAGGCAGCGGAGGAGATCCAGGGCAAGTTGATCGAGATTGATCTGGATGGACTCGGTGAGTTCCCACACTAGGTGGTTGATGTTGATGAAAGTTTCGACGAGGTGAGTACAGTCGAAGTTTGTATACTCGATGGCGATCTGTCTGATGGCGATGGCGTGTGGTTCGCTGGAAAGTATTCTCCAGACTTGTGCAAGACGAACAATGATTGCTTGATCCAATTTGATCTGGGCAAAAGCGCAGGTTCTCCTAATTTGACCAAGTATTTGTGGATAGGTAGAACAAGAGATAAACACTCCTGAAAATCCATGAGTTCCTCGAGTTGGAATGGTTCATGGACCTCTAGCTTCCGTCTGATGTAAAATATTCGTTCTGCCACTGCTGGTAGCTTGGCTGCCATCTGCTGGACTGTTTCGGGTGCCATCTTCAGTATCCATCAGAGCGTCTGATGGAATGTGTCCCTGATTACTCTCAGGTACCACATGACTAGAATCTGATCTCGTAGCTCCTGCTGGTACATCTTCTCACATGGGCGAGGAGGAGATTTGGGTGGTGGTGGTCGAGGTGGGCATCGGCGTAATGGGACTACGAGGGTCATTGGTCTGTGGGATATGTGACTCTGGCACGATGTCGTTAGGGTCGAAGTCGGAAGGGGTGTCATCGTGTGGATCAATAAGCCTGGGGGGTGTAGCGTTGAGCCTAGTGATGAAAGGGTTAAGGGATCGTCCTTGCTCATTGACTGCATGGTAGGTGGAGTAGATATGTGCAATGGGCGAGGAGGAGTGAGAAGACATATAGTTTCGGTTTGTTTAGCGATGCAGAGATTGCTGGGGCTAATGGAGTCGTCTTCTGCTTTTATATGTCTCTAGAAGTTCTTCCGCATTTGTCAAGTTGCGTTCAGGTTCCCAAGTGTTATGTGACGTGTCATAACCTTTCCATTTGACGAGATATTGATACGAGTTTCCTTTCTTGCGATGCGTGATGATCGCTTCAACTTCATACTCTTCTTGTCCATTGATGAGGTCAGGTGGTGGTCTCATTTCATTTGGTCCATGTGCATCGGTTTCCTTGTAGGGCATAAGGAGTGCTGCATGAAACACTGGATGAATTTGCCATTGGCTTGGTAATTTTAGTCTGTATGTTACTGGTCCTAGAACTTTTTCTATAGTGAACAGTCCTTCTCTTTTAGGGGTGAGCTTTCATGTTTCATATGGTATCCAGAGATTTCTGGAATCTAACCATACTTTGTCACCTTCCTTGAAGGGCTTAGAGTGGCGCATAGTGTGTTGTGTCATTTTTAGACGCGCCAGGTACATGTATTAGTTCGAGATTATATCTTGATAGATTATTCCACCAACGAGCTTGTCTTGCTGTCAAGCATTGGGGAGTGCGGTAATAGGTTAAGTTTTTATGATCGCATCGAACAATAATGGTATGGGGTGCTCCAAGGAGGAGGTATCTCATTCTTTTCGAGTGCGCGAATAATAGCATAGAGTTCTCTGTCATAGATTTGCCAATTGCGTTCTGTTGGAGTTTAACGCATGAGAGAGGTATCCACAATGGGTGTAATTTCCTTGCTATCCGTTTGGAAGTAGGGTAAGCACCTATAGCCCATTTGGAAGCGTCGGTTTCCAAAATAAACGGTTTTGGTTGCATCTGGCATAGCTAAGACAGGGGTGTCATAAATTGTTTCTTTTAGGAGGTCGAATGACACTTGCATTCTGCTGACCAGTCCCAAATTTTGTTCTTTTTAAATCATGCAGGGTTTTTTGCGAGGTGTGCGAAATGAAGCGATAAAACAGGCGTAATATTGCCAAAAACCAAAAATGAGCTACTTGTTTAACCGTAATAGGAATGGGCAATCCCTAATTCCGCTATTTGATCGGATCCATTTTGACTGTATTGTGGGATACAATCATGCCAAGGAATTCCACTTCTTCCTGGGCAAATTTACATTTTTCCAATTTTAGAAAAAGATTGTGGTGTTGTAGGCATTCCAGAACGCGTTTAGTTTGTGACTCGAGTTCTTCTTTGTGCTTTGCACAATCAGGAATGTCATCCATGTAGATGACAACCATCCTTCTCAATCATGTCTCTGAATAATCGTCCATCATTGCTTGAAAGTTGCTGGCAGTTTTCGAGTCAAAGAACATTACTGTGGTTCAAACAATCTCTGTTGGTGATGAAAGCGCTTTCCATTCATCGCCTTCTTTGATCTGAACATTGTTGTATCCCCATCTGAGATCGAGCTTCGTAAAGTAGCATGCTCCTTTAAGCTTGATCATGAGATCAGAGATCAGGGGTAAAGGATAAGAATTTGGTTTAGTCCATTCGTTTAGGTACCGATAATCTTGACACGGTCTCAGGGCTTTACCATCCTTTTTAGGAACAAAGAAGAAGGGCGATGCTTGTGGTGATTTTGATTGTTTGATATATCCTTTTGCAAGTTGTTCTTTAATCCATTCGTCTAGCAAATTCTGTTCTAATGGGGACAGATTGTAGATCTTCGATTTGCGAGGGATGAATCCTTCTTTTATTTCAATGGCGTGATCCCATGGTCTTGTCTCGGGAAAACGTTCTGAGGCTTCTTTTTCGAATACAGAATTCCATTCTGAGTACTCGAGAGGTACCTTTACGTCCTCAGCAGAGCTTGGTACTGCCAAACCTTTATAGTGATGCTCCATCTGTTGTGCTGGGGTGAATTTGCAGATCACTACTTCCGAAATTGATTCCTCAGCCACATACAGCAAGCTGACCTCTGTCTGGGCGACAGTCCCACTGTGTGACATCGTGTACTGTTTGACTAGAGCTCGTCTATTCTGCAATCTCTAGATCCATTGGACCCAAGACTCCGTATTCGTGCGCAGATACTGTCTTTTCGGAAATACGAATTCCAGAGTTTTTCTCCGCAATCTATTATTGGGTTATGCCTCCTCGAGCCAAGGCAGCCCCAAGATAAGGTTCTGATCTCCTAATGACTCACCCAGACCAGTGCGTCATTACTTTTTGTTTATGTTGAAGGTGACCAGACACTTTCTGTGATCTTCCTGCTTCTTTTCTGATCCATCAACTTCCTGACTTTGATGGATTGTCTGAGTGGTACACGCTTCCATTTATGGGCAATGGATTCAATGAACAGGCCTTCTGCTCCAAGTCAACCAGGCGTTTTCAGTGGGTTATCAGACTCAATGGATATAGGGATGGATCTTCTTATTGGTCAAGATTTTAACTGTTACACCCAAATAATAGAAGAATCCGAGGGAAAATAGGATCAACATCCACTGTTGTGTGACCTTGGTAAAAATCCTGTTCAGCTAGCAGATTGAGAGATCTTCTGGAGACAAATGCCCATCAAGACTCTGAATGGCTCCATTGTGGTGTCCTTTTGGCATCTTCTAACTCTTTCTTCGTTCCCCTCAGCCTCTCACCCTCCAGTTCTGTGGAGGCGCTCTGATGTGACGGCGGGGTCGTGACTCCTTTTTTACTCCTTTCTTAATCGTTCCTTTCGTTTCCCTTTTGTGTGGCTTCCTCATGGGGCATTTGATGATTGATGACCCCTTTGTGCATATGAAACACAATCCTCTTTGACGTGTCTTCTCTTTCTCTTTGAAAGAGGCAGCATATATAACCGCATCAACATCCATGCTCTGGATCTCTGTGTCTGGGCGAAGGTCTTCCATTCCCTGCTGTTAGATAGTCCGGCTAAAACCCTAGCCTGCTTTTGGGTTTGCATAGCTTGGGCTGCTCATACCATCCTGTAGATTTGCAGGGTTCTGCATCAAGATCTGATGGAGCATTCAGGGGAAGTCCTTCCGAGAATAGAGGCGTGATGGGGGCTTCTCTCTAATTTTAGACTTCTTGATCAGTTCCTTGAACTTTATCCATATAGCTAAAAATAGGCATTCTTCCGCATCCGCACGATTTTGTATAACTCCGTTCATTGCTCTCCAGGGCTGTCCACTTTGTTTCCAATTGGATAGGAACCTTCTTTGAAAGGGCATGTTCCCCAGTCAGGTTGTTCATTAAGGTCCTCATTTTAGCAAGTTCCATTGAGCTGCATTGCCTGTTATATTCAATGAATGCGAAGATGATCTTTTTCGATCTGTGTTGTAATCGTGTTTAAAATAAAGAACATCTCGCAATCATTTATAAATAGCTCGGCTAATTTTCGATTGCCTCGAATTAGTGGGCATAGGACCCTTGATGCTGGATTGTTGTCTGCTTGTGCATCGCCATGTCTAGTCTGCGTACTGGTGTAGGTGTGTGGGTGGTGGTTCTGATGGAGATGCTGGTGGTGGAGTTGGTTCTTTTGGTGGTTCGTGTGGGGTTCCTGTTTTGGCGATGGTGGAACGAATCGGCTGTGCAAGTCTAAAGATAGAAGGGGTTTTGGGTGTGTTTCCTAATGAGGATATGAACTGTAAGGACTAGGCTGTTAGGTTCTGAGTCCTGTGAACGATTTAAATGGGGCAGTCTCAAATAGGTCACTGGATTCTTCTAGAATCTGCTCCTTTGAGCGAGTCTGAATCCGAGTCACTGGGTGCGGCGAATTTCCCTTTCCGCTGGAAGATTCTCCCGGAGATTCGGTCCTGAGGTGCTCAGGGACTTGTCGATCCCCAGGTACGTAGTAAGGTCCTAGGAATGCTTCGTCCTCTAAATATGTTCTTGTCCTTCAGAGAATAGGTCCAAGCGATTTGTATCTGTTAAATGTGACTTCTACTCCTTCAGGTAGTAATGATTCTGGAATTTATGAGATCCGTGGTGGGGATTCTCTTTTTGTGGTGTCCAGAATTACTGGGTGGACGAAGGAATCGTCTGATTTGTATTTCCAGATCTGATCGCGGGTATCCTTGTAGATCTGAAGTCCGTCAAGAGTAGTTTCCTCTGATCCCTTCTAGTAGCTTTTATTGGGTGGTGAGGCTCCTCTGGTGAATACTCTGAAATCTGAATAGGGTCGCGTTACCAACGGTCTGGGAAGTTCACGGTTTGAGCGCTAGAGCTGGTACTCAAGCTGTCCTTGGTAAAGTTCGACTTAAATTGTTATGATGACAGTGTTGTCCAATCTAATCAATGATGTAATGCCACGAGGAATTGTCCAGACAATAACAATGAAGAGTCTGCGAAACACAATTGAGTAAGACAGGCTAAAGTCCACGAAAGGAGACTCAGGCTTGAGACGAGTGAGGCCGATGAGAGGCTTGAACAACGACTTTGACAATCTCACCAGAACTAGGAGTTCCAGAGATGTAACTTGTGTATTACAAAGCTAAAGTCGAAAGCTTAGGATCTC
>JAENRT010000108.1:4401-30560 GCA_032173475.1 Amanita phalloides
GGTTGATCCCAAATGCGCCTTACCATCCATGGAGCTGACCATGTAGTCAGTTTTTGTTTGGTTGCGCTTATTGGTGCGTTTCTTAGACAGTGTACGAGTGAACAACATTCATATAAAATCTCTGGTAGTTTTACATGTGAATCCTCATATTTTACAATGTCTGTAACTTGTGAATTGAAATGCTCATTCACAAGTTGGTTTGAAAACCCAACTCCTCTGCTACTTCTTTTTTCTCTTCCTCCGTCAGATCTCTGACATATTCCCTCGCCGAATTCCATCGTTTCTCCACCTGCTTTCCCTTGTCCTTCGGTGGCGCCCTACAATCCCGCTTCATGTGTCCAACTTTCCCACAGTTGTAACAAGTGATTAACGTGCGTCGACGGTCCACATCCATCGCATCCGGGTCTTTAGACGTTGATGCCGTTGCTGGTGAATTTTGATTTGGAACCGGTCGGTTCTGCTGCCATGGCTTACTCATACTTTGCTGCCAGGGTTTATTCTGTCGATTCTGCGTATTTGACGCAGGTTTGTTGCCACTCGTTGTGGTTGTCGCCTTTGGATACAGCTGTTGTGCATCCCTCCAACTCTTCTCAATCGCCAATGCCCGGTCGTACCATCGTTGTAGATCTCCCGGTTGTGATCCATCAATGCTTCTTGCTCCGTCCAACATTCCTATCTCCACTACTCGTCTTCCCAATGCCAGATTAAGACCTTGACGAAAATGCATAACTAACGCAATTCTGTTGTACCCTGTGAGCATTGCGATGCTCCTGAACTCAATGATGTAGTCCTCGACTTTTCGAGAACCTTGTTTGAGTGTGCTGATTTTTCGGGTAGCATTGTCTCAAGTTTCCGTCGTCAAGAAGAAATCCTTCATCTTCTGTTTCAAATCCTCCCAATGATCAAATGGTGGTGGATTGTTAAACGTTCCATTGCCCATGTTCCGTCCGGTTCTCCTAACTCCTGTGCGAGCATTCGACGTATTGTAATGGTCTCCCCAACTCGGCTAGAATGTGATCTACATTTGGCATAGCTTTCGTTCTGCTATTCGTTTCGAATCTCGCTTGTTCTCTTGTTTTTGCCGCTGACCAGTTCCTGCTCTATTGTCCGTTCCCCTTCCTTACTCTTTGTAAGCGTGATCATCATCCTTGCTTTTGGATTTGTCACTCGGACTATTCGAATAGTTTTCCATGGTTCCTAACCACGCCGCAATTTCTTTTGGGATCCCTTCAAGCTTCCGGCATTTTCCATTTTCAATGGTGGGGCAGATCAGTGGTGGTAAAGATTATTGACCTGATTTATTACGTTGGCAATGTGCTCCTTGTTCCGTTTCATCTGCTGTCTGTGGAGCGTTCCATGCTGTAGCGTTTGCAGCATGTCCAAATATTCCACTGCCACGTGATAGATCCACTAATGCCTGGATTATGGTTCTGTGATGTTGAATCCGACCGAGTAATGTTGCTGAACGATTTGTCTTCCTCCTCAGTAACTCTCTGTAACACCTTCCTTCGCACTATCTCCCCATGTCTTTCATTCAACGTGGAATTTCGCCTCCCTCGATTTGAAGGTGTACTTTACCCTTGGTCCAGACTCTCATGTCCTTTTATACGCATTTCTCCCCCAACTCAGATTATAGGCCATGCGAATGCCGCAGTTGGTTTAAAAACGAAGATACAAGACCAGGTGTTTAGGTCTGACCGTGAATCCCTTGGGTCAACACTTTGACTAGATGTCGCACCTGCTGGTTCCACTTCGTATTCGATGTCGATGACTGTTGGATGTACTTCTCCATTTTCATTCGCATTTCCTCCTTTATCTCTTCGTTATACCAATCGACCGATGGTTCTCCAAACCAGTTTGTCATGAACTGACATGTGATTCGTCTGCCAGCTCCTTGGAAATGGTTGGACTGAACCGCCTGCGCATAGGTCCGTCTCGGGTAGACAACTTCCTCGTCATTCTTGGCTGCGCCAAGAGTGATCTTCTTCCACCAGTAGTTCTTTCCGTATGTATCAATATCTTCCCATTTATACGGCATTTCTACTCGTATCGCAGTGTTTTCTTTGAGTAGGATTTCGTCGCCTGGGTAGATGTGATACACTCCCTCCTTGTCTCTGTCACGAATCGCAAAACTAACGTCTCGCTTCCTTAGGATCAGTGCCCATGATGTTACTTCCTCCATGGTAGGATATTTCGGCCACTTATACTTGTTGTAGTATCTTGGCTCGAAGAGATACATGTAACAGTATCCCCTCTCCCTCCATGGTTTGGCTGCTGTTTGTCGATAGTGACCCGGTTTGCCTGGCAATTTGGACTCCACTTCGTTCGCCCATTCTGCAATCCGTTTTGCCTGCTCCTCTATCGTCTCTTCCCCCACTGCAGGGAGAAAGTAGTCTAAGCTCAATGTTAAGATTGATGTCCTCGACGTGATTCGTTCTAATTGACAGTGACAAAACAGAAGTCTCGGTTCTGTTCCCAGTCTACTGGACAAAGCGTTACCGAATGTCTAGTCTGTGATGATTGAAAGGACAGAGGCGATGCGAGCGTGACGATGAGAAGAGGAGTGCTCAAGGTCGTTCAAATGACGAAGGGCAAGATTCGCATTAAATTGGAAACTAAGAAGAAAATGATACATGAGCGTTTTATATTACTTTAGAAAACAATGAAACGAAAAAGGAAGGGAAGCTGTACAACCTGAGAAAGGAAATGTGAAGGTAATTACAAAAAGAGAGGCTTCCATGCGCACAAGTAGATATGATAATGAAGATAAAAAATAGAAAATGTCCGTTACGTTTGCAATCATCACCGTTAACATTACCCCCTTCGTATGCGAGAATCACTGACTTCTTAACCAGCCAGAGGATGTCCATCCATTGTCTTGCCGTGACTCAAGGCCACTGTGAGCGATGTTTTCGATGTCTTTTGCAGCTTGTTATCGACCGCCATTGTAAGCGTCTCGATTGACCTTTTAGTTGCCACGCCTGTTTTTTTTCGAGCGTGGCGTCCCGTTCGTCGTAGGACGAGGAGGTGGGGTTCGGTCTGTAATTGTGAGGCGGTGTATTACATCAAGGGGCTTTGAATAGGATGTATGTGAGGACGAGGAGGGCGAGGGCGTTGCTGACATTTTCGAGCGGCGGTGTTCTGGCGCCGGACGTGAGGGGATGGGTTCAGTTCAGCGATGGGGGGGTGAGCTCAGCGGGTGGACGTGGAGTCCTCGTCGTTTGGTGTTGTGCGTTGATGGTGGTGGTGGTGTCATTGAAGACGCTCGAGGGGGTTGGGTCCTTCACTGTTAGGCGGCGAGGGAGGCGGGTTGACACGCCCAGTGGGTGCTTGGCGAGGAAGGCAATGGTGAGGCATAGATGAGACGTATGAAGACAACATTTTCTTTGTGATGGTGATGAGTTTGTTAGATTGAGCTGGATCGGGATATCGTTTTTATAGTGTAAACTCTGGTCTTGTTCTGTCGGACACTGCGGAATTCGACTTTACATGAATAGGAGATCTTCCATGATCAGATCTTGATCTGTCACCTATGCTGCCTTCTCTAGTTCTTTATGAGGGTTGTAGAGTAATCTCATCTAGAAGCATTATCTGAGGTTTTCTGATGTATAGGATGAACGGCGTTCCTGAAGACGACCTTTTTGGGAAATAAGGTGATAGAGGTACAGGCCTTGAAAAAGTCGTCCTTACATTTTGCGAAATTTCGATAAACTTAACCAGTTATCAATGGTTAATGGCAGCATTCAATATTCACCAGATCTCGCTCGTGTTTCTGGTTTCGAACCAGGGTCAGCCAGACGGGTGGAGTGTTTAGTTGGTGGCGTTTCTTAGGGCATGTGGATATTCGGGGTCTGTGTTTGATACAAACAATACGATGAATTGACGGCGTTCTAGTATGATGAGAACGTCGTCTTCGAAGGGAATGATGAGAGCGTGGGTCCAGGAAAAATACATGACGCCAGATTCCCACAGTTCTTCCGATGATAGCATACGAGTGAGGGCGGCATGTCGTTTGTTTTGAGGTGGGTTTGCTTCAAGTATGTGTGGATTGAAATATCGTGTCTGAAGGTGTTTCTACAACCGTCTTCTCTTCTTATATTGTTGGAGGATTTCCGCAGCATACTTAGGTTCTGCTCGGTTCCCACGATTGTCGTTTGTCCATACCCCTTTCCATTTTCACTAGGTAGTGGTACCCTGCGCCACGCCGTCGTGTGTGATAATTGCTTCTACTTCGATTCTTCTTGTCTGTTTATGACCTCAGGAGTGGTTTCACATAGTTGGTCTGTGTATATCCGTTTCCTTGAGAGGCATGAGAAGTGAGCATGAAACACAGGGTGAATTCGCCATTGTTTCGGATAGTTTCAGTTGGTATGTCACTGGTCCATGACTTGTTCAATTACGAAGGGTCCTCTCGTTTCGGTGGCAGTTTCCTTGATTCATATGGAATACGCAGGTTCCTGTTGTCAAGCCAGACTTTGTCGCCTTTTTCGAGTTTAATTGATTTGTCTCTGTTTGGGCAGTGACCATTTGTCGAGCTAGTTCATGTGCTGCTAGCGCTTCTTGTCTCGCTTTCTGTAGCAGTTGTAGGCGCTCTCAGCAGCGGGTGTATTCATTCTGACTGAGGCTGTTGGAATAGTGATTGGATCTGTCCCATACATTAGTCGAAATGGGGATGCCTTTACAGTGTCGTGATATCGATTGTTGTGTGCGAATTCTGCAATAGGAAGGAATGATTTCCATTTGTGAGGTTCGTTTGTACAGAACATCCAGAGATATATCTCAAGCTCCTGGTTGACTCGCTCTGTTCACCATCGGTTTGAGGGTGATATGCTGTGCTCATCCTATGATCGATTCTCAACGCTTTGCGAATTTCTTGGAAGACTTTTGCTGCGAATTGGGGGCCTCGATCAGAGATGAGGACGTCAGGAAGTCCAAATCATTTGAAGATCTCAGAAATATAGATATCTGCTGTTCCGAGGGCGTCGATAGTTTTCTTACAGGGTGTGAAAATTACCCCCTTCGTAAGACCATGGTCCACCGTGACCAGGATAGAGTCAAAGCCTTCTGAAATGGGTAGATCGGTGATGAAGTCGAGTGTAACTTGTTGGAAAGGACAAGTAGATTTGGACGGAATTGGGTATAATGCTGGAGCATTTGGGTGAGTATTGACTTTCATTTGTTGACATAGAGCACAGCCTTCGACCCATTGTCTAGTTTGTCTAGCCATTCCTGGCCACCAGTAGTCGCATTTTAATAGTTCTAATGTCTTAAACTGACCAGGATGTCCAGATGAGGGTGATTCATGGATGTCCTTAATTAATGATGTGCGAAGATTCATCTGATCAGGTATATAGGTCTTCCCTTGATAATAGACAATGCCATCAATATGCATCCAATCTTGTAATTTGGATTTTATTGGTGGAGCACGATGTGTTTGGGTTACTTTGACCAAAATGCGACCAAAGTCGTCAGTTGCCATTGCTTTCTTAATGTCACTGGCTAAATTGTCATTAATGAGTCGAATGAATCGTTCTGCCGGGAGGACTACTATGTCATCTTGTTGTTCTGAATTTCCCATGTGATCGGGTCTGCGAGAGAGTGCATCGGCCTCAAACATTTTTCGTCCCAGGTACATGCTTGATCTTAGTTCAAATTTCTGATTAAAAATGATGACATCGCACTTGTCGAGGGGTGAGTCTTGGGCGGTTCGCATAGTACGACAAGTTTTTATGATCACAGTGGATAGTTAGCGTGTGGGGAGAAACCGTGAAGAAGATGTTCTCCATGTTGCCAGTCCTTAACAATTGCCAGTAATTCTCGATCGTAGATTTTTGATAGTTTTGTTCTGTGGTGTTAGGCGGTGAAATAAATCCACAAGATGAGCACTCATTTGTGTCTGCTTGTTTTAATACTGCTCCTATTGCTTTATTTGAGGCATCTGTTTTGCAAGATGAATGTTTAGACGGGTCTGGCATCTGTAAACACAGCCATCGGAGGCAAAGCGGGATTTGAGGTATCAAAGGCAGTTTGTTGTTCTGTATAGTCCATGTAAATTCCTCTGTTTTCTTGTCAAATCGGTTAAAGTTTTGCGATTTGCAGCGAAATTGCCAATAAAAATGACGATAGAAGTTTCCAAAATCCCAGGAAAGATTGTACTTGTTTAACAGTAGTTGGTGTAGCCATTCTGCAATTCCAGCAAGTTTGACTGGGTCCATTTGTAATGTGTCCAGGTTGGATGATCATTCCTAGAAAACTCAACTTCTGTAATTCCGAATTGCCAATTCCAAATTTCAGGAATAGATCATTTTCTTGTAACCGAATAAGTATGCGTTTTGTACATTCTAATTCCTTTTCTGTATTTGCGCAGATCAAGATATCGTCCAGTTAAATTGACTAGCCATCCTTGTTTATCATATCCCGAAAGTATCATTCATCATGGTTTGAAATGTCGATGGTGAATTACAGAGTCCAAAGAACATGACAGTTGGTTTCATACACCATCGATTGGTGATGAACGCTGCTTTCCATTCATCATCCTTCCTTAATGTGAATGTTGTTTACCCCCATCGGGAGGTCTAATTTCGTGAAATATTGGCACCAGGCTAGTTTCGTCATTAAGTCGATACCAATGGTTAAAGGTATGGCGTTCTTGATTGTCCATTGTTTAGATAACGTAATCTTGCATGGTCGCAGTGCTCCGCTTTCTTTCTTAGAAACAAAGAAGAATGGTGATGCTTGGGGGGATTTCGATGGTCTGATATATTTTTTCCCTAGTTGTTCCTCAATCCATTCGTCAAGTGATGATTGTTCCTTTGGCGATAATGGGTATATCTTGCTAACTTTCGGTGAGAAACCTTGTTTCAACTCAATGGCATGGTCCCATAATCGACTGGAAGGGAAGCACTCTGACACTGTTTTTTCAAATACTGATTCCCAATGTTTATAGATATCTGGGAGTATAGTTGGTGGGTCTTTGTTTATTTTCTGATGTTCTAGCGCTTGCGAGGTAGATGTCTTTACTCTGATCCAGTATTCGTCTTCTCCCCATTGTTTAGTGTCAAGCGCCATCTGCCATATTGTTTTTTGTCTTCTTTCTTCATTAATAAAATGAATCGTTTTATTTCTCCAATCGATTGTTGGGTTATTTTCTTCCAGCCAAGGTATTCCGAGTATTAATTTCTGATCGCCGAGTTTAGTGATAAGGAATCGATTACTGTGGTGTTTGCCTTCAATCGAATAATGGATTAGGACATAGTGCGTGATCATTCCATTAAGGTTAATTGTTCCATCAGCGTTTCGAACTTTAATTGGTTGTTTCAGTTTTTCTTTGACTAGGTTTAGTGTTATTTTGTCATCGATGAAGTTTCCTTCAGCTCCGCAGTCGATTAGAGCAGAAGTCTCAGCAGGTAGGTTGGGTGATTGAACGGTAATAGAAATTCGTTTGTTATTGTTCGATTTTTACTATTACAGAGTCAAGTGCTAACTGTTCAAAGTCCATTGTTTATGAGGTATCAACTGCTGTCTGATGCCTCCGGATTAAAAACCCTCTTCTTCAAGTTGATTAAACATATCAACAAGCCTCGCTGCTGGCATTGCTTTGATCATCGCCCTGATCTTCTTTGCATCAGATTCTGTTCTTTTCTTCGGTGACTGATCGGATGTTTTTGTTCTGGAAACGAGGATGTTGATGGGGACTGAATTTTTACATTTAGGGCAATCCCTGGAGATGTGTCCTTGTGTTCCACATCTGAAACACTTCCCCATCTTCCTGTATTCTTCTTTCTGCTCATCGCTAAGCTGTCCAAAGGGGAGGGTGCTGATGGTCCTAGTAGATCCAGACCGGTTCGTGTTTCAGTTAAAATTAGGATGTGTTCCAGATCCTGTTCATTTCCCAATGAGTCACATAGTTTCCCATGCGTTATGAAGGTTTTCTGCCTTGATGTAAACATCTGTCATAGCAGTGTATCCTGCTAGACCCTCGAGAACCTTTTCGGCGATACTGTGAGGTAATCCCTTAACAAAGGCCTGTAATTGTGCGGTTAATCCTGTGAGTCCAGATGTTCCTATGTCGACTCGAAACTTTTGAATATATTCAGGGACAGTGATTTCGCCTCCGACTCTAAGATTGGCTAAATTGTTCAGGGCCCTGACTGCGCTGTTTACTTCTCCCCAATCGGTGAGGAATCTCTTTCTGAAGGCAGGGTAATCCTGCCAGTCTAATCTGGTTTCATCGTTCAATTCATCTCGAATAATTGCTTTCCAGTCATTTAATTCTGGTCCGAGACAGGCAAGTGTATATCTGATCTTTTTCTCGTGTTTCCCTTCGTAATTGTGGGGATTTAATTCAAAGAGGTCCTCAAGCGAATCAATGAAGGCGCGTGCCTCGACTCTTTTTCCTGTGAATACTGTAATCGGTTGTGGTTTAATATCTCCTTTCGGGGCAGTAGCTTCAGTTGCCATTTCTGGTTCGGTTTTCAGGGGTTCGGGGTCCTTTGGAGCTTGTTCTGGTTCTAACTCGGATTCAATCTGTTTCTTCTCCTTATATTCTTCCCAAAGCGTTACAAATTCCGGGGGTAAGCGCATTGTATTCGTCTTCACTATCAAGATTGTATGCGTCACAGAATTTTTCCCACCAGGTTCATTCTGGTTCCTCAGTAGGGGCAAAGTGTAATTGTCTTGGTACGTCTTTCCCTTCGTTTACCCACTGTAACCAAAGATCTGCTGGTAGTGCGTCGTAATGGTCTCCTTCCTGTTCTTCTCCTTCGAAGAGTTTGATAGGTACTGGCGGATTCTGTTTCCTAGTTCCTGATAAATAGCGCCAACCTTCTCCGGTGGTCGATGGATAAACTTCTTGTTTGTCTAAATAGTATTTCTGTCTGAAAAGAACAGATCCGTTCGGGGGCCTCTGATTAGAGGTTTGGGTTTCAATGGTGTATTACTTCAATACCTCGCTTGGAGGTTCGTTCAATGTGTGGGTGCTAGTGTAGATACACTGAGCGGGTCCTGAGTTCCAATTTGTGTTAAGATCGATGTCCTCGATGTGATTCGTTCTAAGTCGACAGTGACAAACAGAGTCTCGGTCTGTTCCCAGTCTACTGGACAAAGGTTCCGATGTCTAGTCTGATGATGATGAAGGACAGAGGCGGACGAGCGCGACGATGAGAAGAGGAGCGCTCAAGGTCGTTCAAAGTGACGAGGGCAAGATTCGATTAAATTGGAACTAAAGAAGAAAATGATACATGAGGGTTTATATACTTTAGAAAACAATGAAGATGAAAAAGGAAGGGAAGCTGTAATGACCTGAGAAAGGAAATGTGAAGGTAATTACGAAAAGAGAGGCTGTCCATGTGCAGTAGATATGAGTAATGAGATAAAAATAAGAAACGTCCGTTACGTTGCAATCATCACCGTAACACTCAACGTCTTCCAGTTAAGCATCCCCAACCCCTTATAGTTTTTAGGAGTAACGGGCTCCACTTTGTAAATGGTGTACACCTTTTTCTTTTCATAAGGTGAGTACTGGACCGACTCAGACTTTGTGCGTTCTCGATTGGCATACTGCTGCGGCTTCATAATGTTTCCATTGAGCGTGTGCATTAAACGATTCCGCTCTTCGGCGGATAACACCAATCCCTCGTGTTTCAACGTGATGACATTCCATCCACGTGTCAACAATTGAACGTTCAACAGCATGTCGAACAGTGCTTTTCGGATTATGGAGTCTGTCTCCATGTTGCTAAGCAGATCTACCAGTGTCTGGTAGTCCAACGCCGCCTTGCGTTCAGCCTCCTCAAGCTGCCATTTACGAAGCAGCTTCTCGCGCTTCTCCTGCATAAGCGCCCTCCACGCTTCCTCCTGTTCGCGAACCGACGCCTCCTCGAGTCGTTCCGCCTCACGCTGAGCCTCTCGCTCCAGTCGTCGTTTCTCTTTTCGTTGCTCCTTGAGCCAACAATGATATGCCTTAATGTGGGCATCACATTGTCGCCTGTCCACCACAGTGGCGACCTTCCTTTGTACTTTCTTTGTAATTGCGCATCCTCGTGCCCATTCTGCCTCAAAGGCAACACTGATCTCGCCCAACATCATGTTGGTGAAGGGTAACACGTAACGGAACACTTGATCCATTGTGACGAATGAACCGAGTGTAATGACAAGATAATGATTGGATTGCTGATGTAACAACCCGCGGAATGCCTCGTGTTGAAAGCGTGTTTCGTTCTGTAACAAAAATCTTCGATAACTTCAGTCTCTCAGCACTACTGACAGTTATCTGTTCGTTTGGCAATACGTGTGACGATCTCAGATGAGACGATGTCGACTGGGGTTCCAACAGTTGACTTGCAAGACGTGGTGCCCGGGGCTTCACTCAGGTGTCCTCGTGCTCAGTTCAGAGAACTGATACGTTATTGGTATCCTGAGACTGTACTCCTTGATACACATCACGTCAAGCAAGTTGTCTTTGTTGTTGGCCAACCGCAATCAGGCTCGGTCCATACTGGTGCACCTACACCACGTAGAGACGAAGGTCCTCCTGATTGTTTTGTCGCCTAGACCACGGTTTTCGTTTGCTGCACTATTGGACTCACTGATGCTGCCTCTACAGCCAAGGGCGTACTCTGTCACAATAGCCGTTTGTCGCCTAGTAAGAAACACAGTTGATGTTGTCCAGAACGTGGAACGATGTTGACGAAAGATGAATAAAGTTTTGCCTCATGTAACAATGAGCAGATCATGCTCCTCGTCGTTGAGTCAAACGGTGAGGTGAATAGCCTTATGATTATGTTAGAAGGTCGTTCCAACGATAACCTCAAGGTTTGAGAAGGATGAGAAGGGAAGAGCAATAGTTGCTGTGTGGTACGACACAAACAATCGTAAGGCTAAGGAGCACTACCTACTAACCATTCCTTATATACCTTTGTCCTCATGTTCCCCATGAGTCAATCATGTGATCCTCCCCTCCTGACTTCCGATGACTCAGCCATCCTACTGTCGCTGACATAACCCTCCTGTGGCTGCGTCTTATGTAATTAAGAAAATAGAAAAATGAAGAAATTGTAACATATATGCGTAACATATTCCAGGGTCGTTTGGGTCGCCCTCCTCCAGCATGTCATTGTCGGTCTCTGATACCGATGGATGCAGTTTAGGTAGTAACCGTGTAAACCGTGTAGGGAGGGCAAGGGAGGCGAGATGCACTGTGATTCTTGGAACAGATGGCAGAGTGAGCGTGTAGTCTATGCATTCATATAGGGGCGCACGTGCGGGGTCCAGGTGAAGTGCTATGTCAACCGGGAAGTAGAATTGCGCCCTGAGGTGAAAAGGGGATTAAAAAAAAGGGGGGGGGGGGGTGACGCACTCATTATATCCATCCCAAAACTCATAGTGAACATTGCATTTGGATTTGAGGGTGAGGACATATTCAGAGGCAGGGAGGTGCAAGTGGCCGAGAGCGTCGAGCTCAATTTGAGGAGAGGCACGGTCATCAAGGCGGTCGTTGAGGACGGTGCTGAGGGAGGGGAACATGATGGTGGAAGACTGGAAGGGGTCCAGTTTCAGTTCATGTGCTGGTGTGGATGGGGATCTGCAGGAGGAGGAGGGGGAATGTTTTGCATTTGTATGTGATGCGGTCGGAATCTTGTCCAGTGTCACTTTGGCAAGCAGTTGGTGCAAAGAGCTGGAAGCAGTCGGATCCGGAACATCAAGCCGTGGAGTGGGCAGTGTCGACCAAGGGCGAGACGAGTCCTCAGAGGATCCGGTGACCAGTGTTTTGAACGGCATTGAAGTTGAACCTGACAAAGCAAACATAACGGGAGTCCAGTTGAATGAATGATGTTTGGGATCATCAGCAAAGGCATGCATACTAACCTGACCATGAGGAGGGTTAGTGGCGTGCCTCCAACAACCTGGACTTGCCCCACCATCACCAAGGTCGACGAAACCGTACGTGTGATTTGTATCTTGCTTTGGTCTTCGTAGGTCTGTATACATCCTGTGAATTGGCCTCAACAACAAAGGATAGGGATCCGCTCTGGAGACGTTGTCTGTGACAGTGTTCATGATGGACTCGGAAGACAACTGTGCTGTTCCTTTATATAATTAGCAAGGGCTGCAGAGACGACCTTGTTGCCTTTGGCCATCTCAAAGATGAGTTTCTTCAAGCCGAGGTTCATCAGCAAGCCCGAGCTGGAGCACTGTTGTGCTGTATTTGGCAGAGGCAATAGATGACAATTAGCTCTTCGGATGCCAACTAGTAACCCTCTCATGGGGCAAGGACAATTTCCCATACAAAAAGTTAAGCTTATTTCACTGCCTTTGAGGATTCAGACTTACCGGGATGGTATAGTTTCTTGGTGGAGGATGAGAGAGTTATGGTGGATGGTGTAAAATGTTGTAAGGGAGTGATTCAACCTCATGATAGTATCCCCAAGAATACTGTCAGGCTTGGAACAGGGTGAGTTGTTCATAATTTTGGAAAAGCCGCCTTCTAACCAGGTGACCATTCTCTTTCTACCAGATCATTCTTTGGAAAACCGAATTGTATTGGGAAACTTATGGGCATTATGGTAACGGGACAGCCTTGATGGTTGTTGAGACTTCGAGTACCACGTGAGCGCGTGATCTGGTGTTGTGTATTTGCTCCCTCCACAAGCCCAACGACAACAAATAACAACAAATACAATGGCTGTCCGACATTAAATGAGACCCAATATGACAGCAGGCACCCGGGCACAATAATGACAGGCTGTCTGCATCTGCGGACGAGGATGACTGCTCGGCCATTCTCAGCATCCCAAATGCAGACAGTCATATCTCAGAACCTGATGCAATCCTCTTTCCATCTGGTGAAAAGGCAACTGAATTGACCCAGTCAGTGTCCTTTGAGAGGACTGCCCACTTGCACCCCAGTCTCAGCATCCCAAATGCAGACAGCTATATCATTGAACCTGATGCAATCCTCTTTCCATCTGGTGAAAAGGCAACTGAATGACAAGTCAGTGTGTCCTTTGAAAGGACTGCCACTTGCACCCCAGTCTCAGCATCCAGATGCAGACAGTCATATCACTAGAAACCTGATGGCAATCCTCTTTCCATCTGGTTGAAAAAGGGACTGAATTGAATAGCAGTGTGTCCTTTGAAGGCTGCCACTTGCACCCCAGTCTCAGCATCCCAGATCAGACAGTCTATCCCAGAACCGATGCAATCTCTTCCATCTGTGAAAAGCAACTGATTGACCGCATGGTGCCCTCTGATCATAGCTGCAGTGGTGACCACTCTACTTCTTTACCAGAACAATTCTTGGCACTCTTTGTAAACTTTTGTGCACATACTTGCTCAGAATTGCTGCTCTTTGGCACAAAAGCACCCCAGATAGATATAAATGTGGAGTGCTCTTTGATAATTATGCTTCCAATCATTCTGCAAATTTAATCCATCCCTTGCAGCTGCTATAGCATTATCATGGTTATTTCCCTTCAAAGTGTCATTGCTTGCCCTAATTCTTGAGGAGTAAATGTGCCTACCTGAATCCAGCTTGAACATTGGCAAAACATAGTTGGAACTATGTTATGAGATTAAGCAACCCAAGAACTTCAAACCAAATAACATTTTCTCATTCATGAGAAATTGGTGATATTGCCCTTGCTGAGTTTTCTTGATATGGTGTCAATGTGCATATGATCAGCCAGAAATGGCATGCATATGATAAGTATGGTTTGATATGTTATTAATATGTTGCCCCAAGTCAGCAACCTCTGAGTTGCAAACATATGAGCTCTCCAGTTTGCAAATGTTGAAGCATAAAATGCTGCTGCATATTTGAAGCATGCCATGACCCATGTCCAGGTTGACACCCATGAGGTCAATAAGAAAATTCCACTCCTGTCCTTGGTAGTCAGGAAATCATAAAATGTTGAGTGAAGGACACAGATAGGCATGGATTGATTGGAAATTCCACTGAAAAGTGATCCAAAATCTTTGCAGAACTGTTGCTATCCCCATATCCTTTCTGCCACATGCTTATGCAAGACATTCCAAAGAATTCCATTGGAATTGGCTCTTGTGTTGATAACACCAAACTGCAGGACAGAGTGAAGCGTCAAGGGCAAGCTTATCTGGATTCATTTCCATGATAGTCTGCAGAATGACCCTGTACAGTGGTCAAGAAGTGTGTGTCCCTTACCAGCAAGCACAAGTTGCTCAAACTTTTCTGTCCTGTTAAGAAGCCACCTGTATATCTAATGTACTCGCAAGCAAGCTGGGCCCATTCAAACAACCCATCTGCCTTTTGGGTAAGTTGGATGAGCATTTGGTCATCAAAGTCATGGCTGATATCTTGCAATTGATGGGAAATGTATTGCTGGATGTCACATTCTGTGGACAGCCTAGATATTTTATCCATAGACTCATGTTGAATGCCTCTTGCACCACATAATGCTTCAGTTATGTCATGAAGGGGCCTAGATGTGACAAGTATGTGGAAATTGGATGGCAAATTCACCACATCATTTTTAAGAATGGAAAGGATATGACAATGTGAGGATCCATCACCAGTTTCATCCAGAGCATCAATGACAAATAACACAGGTTCAGTTATGTTCTCCACAAAGGAAGTAACAGGCTTTTCAATCAGCTTGTGCCACTGTTGAGTTACATCAGGAGTAGAAGCAAGTGCAGGCTCAGTCAGAGTAAGGTTGATCAAATAGTCTTTCAACCAAGGCATGCGACCTGCCAAGTCACATGCAATGGTGCTAAACAACTTTTGATGACGATTGACAACCTGTCGGTTGAAACAGAAGCATGATCCAATACCCTTCTTTTTGGCTATCCACCTGTGGGCAACAGTGTGGGCAATTGCAGACTTTCCAGTACCAGCAGGGCCTGAAATCCAGAGAACGCGCGGGGTAGATAGATCAGTGGCAGTGAGCCAGCCCTCAACTTTGGCCAGAATATCAATTCTCGTCCCGTCCAAACAGCCTTTGTGGTATCGATGCCAGCTCCTTCAGCATATGGAAATCATGCTAAGTGATCGATCTGACAACATGTATGATGTCAGGCATGTACAAATGCTAGGAAGATGAATCTCACCTTCGAAATAGTTTGCCGTGATATCTCTCCCTGTGCATAGAATGGGTGTCCTTGATCTCGACATTATTGAATTGCTGAGGATGTGAATGTCGGATACATCTTGCTGCTCAAAAGCTGTTTAATTTCATGCAATAGCTTTGGTTATTGAATTTACTTACCATGGCAATGCTTCTAACTCTGGGCCCTGCTATGGCTTCCCTGGCGAAGTCAGGACTATTCTTCTCTGATTCCTTATCAATGGTAGGAGCTTGAGCAGGGTTCAGCATGGCTAATAGCTAACGTACTTTCATAGACATAGAAGTCACGCTAGGATCATCTGACGTGGTCCGAAATGTGGCGAGTGTTCATCCTATGATATACATCGTGATTAACCTGTTGCAATAATAATGAATGGGCACACATCTGCTGTAGCCAACCCCTCTAAGCCAGACTTTCCTCGCTCTTCTTCATATATATGAGGTGCCCCAGGCATAGGACTCACACTCTGAACCAGCATGAGACGATGACAAGACGGGCCAAGATTTATTTTCACCCGAGTCATTAAATGATGTGCACGACGAAGGACAGGACTCTCAGGGTGGTGGCTGATTCCTACATCAAGAGAGTGTCGAGCTCTTTTGAACGGGCACTGAGGAGGGGTTAGATTCATCGACCTAGTGGTGAGTAGACAATCAGCTGACAATCAACCAGTCATGGAATTTGTACATGCCAAGATCGACCCAGGAGTATTTGTGTTCGTAAGTTCGAGTGTGTTCCAATTTGTTCTTGGACATTGCAGTGAATGTTGAGCGTCTTTTGTCGGAGCTTGAATAGTGCATTGTTTAGGTCAAGCAAAAAGATTATGTTTTTTTTATTAGTATGACGCTGACAGGAAGTGCTGGGGGTACTCTTGAGACATCGTCAGGAAATGCTCTGAAGAGTCTCTCGTCACCACAGGAGAACAAATAGCACCAAAACCAATCCAACCACACTGCCAACTGTGTCATCACCCACTCGACTCTTTTCGATGCCCAACCCAAACCAGCCCCATAAACTGAAGCAACTCGCCCACCACATCCCGCACCATTCCCTTCACATCAAGCGATCCCCCATTGTTCTTCTTCCACGCACCCTTGACATCCCACATATCTTCTGCTTCCGTCTCCCACAACCCCTCCTCCACCAGCGTGGATGTTGTGGAGGTGGACGAGGACATGGACGATATGCTGGACGACAAGTGACACCGACAAGAGAGGAGGAGGAGGAGGAGCCTGGGCAAGTACACATGGCTTTATCGCACATCGGACACAAGCCTTTGCTCTCTTCCCTCTTAACCATTCGTCAATATGCATGCGGCAAAAACACCGTATTGCAGCACCACATGCGGTACACAGACTGCCTTTTCAGACTACATTGTATACTGTCAGTCAGAGAGAGAGAAAGAAACGAGCCAACCACCAAAAAAAACCACACACCACATGCGACAATCCACGTCCGCATAATTCCTTGCAGGTTCAATCTCTTCTTCTCCTTCTTCTGCTTCATCGACCTCTACAATCATTTCTGGCCACCCCACCACCACCACCACCCGCATGACGTGAGGAGGAAATGACAACTCGGCATATGCTGCCCTCAAATACGGGCTCTCTGCCCCCAAGTCGAGCTTGTACATGATATTCATCGTACTCCTGGTCTGCCGCGGCTCCACCCATTGGGCCTGGGCTTGGGATCCCGAGGAGGCTAGCGACTGCGGAGCGAGGAGAAGGAGAGTGGATGAGTGTCGGTGGAGGCGGTTAGGGATGGGGTGACATGCAGGGGTGTTGTGGACATGGGGAGGTTCCGGTGGTTGTGGTGTTGGTGTTATGGTATGGTTATGGTTATGGTTATTGTTGGTGGTGGTAGAGACATGAGGAGGACGTGAGGAGGAGGAGGAGGACGAATGACGGTGAGCAGCGACAGGCAGAGAAGAGAAGTCATGGTTAGCGGTCAGTTCACTGGGCAGTCCTTTCAAAGGACACACTGACTTGGTCACTTCAGTTGCCTTTTCACCAGATGGAAAGAGGATTGCATCAGCTGAGACTGGGGTGCAAGTGGGCAGTCCTCTCAAAGGACACACTGATTGGGTCAAATCAGTTGCCTTTTCACCAGATGGAAAGAGGATTGCATCAGGTTCTGATGATAGGACTGTCTGCATTTGGGATGCTGAGACTGGGATGCAAGTGGGCAGTCCTCTCAAAGGGCACACTGACTGGGTCAAATCAGTTGCCTTTTCACCAGATGGAAAGAGGATTGCATCAGGTTCTGATGATATGACTGTCTGCATCTGGGATGCTGAGACTGGGATGCAAGTGGGCAAGTCCTCTCAAAGGGCACACTGACTGGGTCAAATCAGTTGCCTTTCACCCAGATGGAAAGAGGATGATATCAGGTTCTGATGATATACTGTCTGCATCTGGGATGCTGAGACTGGGATGCAAGTGGGCAGTCCTCTCAAAGGGCACACTGACTGCAGTCAATTCAGTTGCCTTTTCACCAGATGGAAAGAGGATTGTATCAGGTTCTGATGATGGTACTGTCTGCATCTGGAATACCCAGGCTGATGCTGGAGGACTAATAAACTCATTGAACAGGAGGTTCAGTTTAAATCACATTATCAAGTTTGCTTATGCAATGAAGCATGCATTATATAATGCTTCTCACCTGTTTGAAAACACTCCACAGTTTCAACAAGACTGGAGATCCCATATTTCCATCAATTCTGATGGTTGGATTACTGGACCCCAGGGTCACTTATTGATGTGGATACCACCAGCTTATAGAAACCCATTGTTGTTACCTAAGATGCAAGTGATCATTCCACAACCTGTAGTTGAGTTGGATTTGAGTATGATGATGCATGGCTCTGAATGGCACAAGTGTTATGTAAGGTAGTTAAGAATTTAGCTACAACCACCAATTCAATTTCCCATTCCTTACTGCTCTTAAACACACTGCAATATCATCAAGGTAAGTGTTTGGAGTTACATGAGGTCAGCTTCTATCCTTACCATGCAGGATTAATGCTGAGATGATGTGAGGGCAGAAGGCAAGACAGGGGACTCCAAGTCAGGAGTAGTCTTTGAAAACATTGTCATGACAGTCATAACAACATGCTGAGGGACAACTTGCAACAAATCAACAATGTTAGTTAGGAAGAGGAAGAGATAAATGCAACATGGATGGTTTGCACCTGTTAACTTATACTATACTTTAGAATAGTGTGATAAAGTTGTTTCAAAGAGGAAAATATAAAAAATTCGAAATGCAGATCATATCATCTCCCACCCACTCTGGAGGTGCGACATGGTGACAATTTGCGACACTTCCACCATCCTCAGCGAACCACCGGTTGGATCCTCCCAAGCAGAAAAATCACCCACCTCCCACTTTCCCCCTCCCTGCTCCATATCAGCTCTATGCCGCCTCCGTCACAGCATTTGTGTCCGGCCATTCCCCCCGCACGTATAGGTGTAGGGATCCTTGATCCACACGCGCGTGTTGACACGGAACATGCACATCTCTTTAAGCTCAAATAGGCTCAAAGGGACGGGGATCCATGCACGCAGAACGAAGCCATGTCTCTCATTGTCTCTATCCAATGCGATGGCATGCGTCTCCTCTGGCTCTGTCTTGTTCAAATCCTCCTCCTCCCTGTCCTCCTCTGGATTTGGACTCGGAACGGAGGGACTGCCCAAAGGCTTGGCCCTTTTCCAATTCGGAGTGAGATGTATTCCATTCACAGGCGTGATCTGTTCTAGTTTGTCCTTCTTTCCTGCAGCATCAGGTTTGTCCCTCTTCCCTGTAGCACCACCTTTATCCCTCTTTCTTGTAGCATCAGGTTTATCCCCCTTTCCTGAATCAGGTTTATCCTCCTTTCCAGCAGCAGCATTTTGCTGTTGTTCCAGTGGTCTGATGATACAACTGTGATAAGAAGTTGTATATGTGTAATGCACTCCAGGGTCATTTGGGTCACCCTCCTCCAGCATGTCGTTGTCGGTCTCCGATACCGATGGATGCGGTTTAGGTAGTAACCGCATAAACTGCATAGGGAGCGCAAGGGAGGCAAGACAAACTGCGATTCTCGGAACAGACGGCAGAGCGAGCATGTAGTCTATGCATTCATATAGGGGCATGTGTGTGGGGTCCAGGTGAAGTGCTATGTCGACCAGGAAGTAGAATTGTGCCCTGAGGTGAAAAGGGGATTAAAAAAAAGGGGGGGGTAAAGGGGGGAAGAGAGTGATGCACTTGTTATATCCATCCCAAAAATCGTAGTGAAAGTTGCATTCGGATTCGAGGGTGAGGACATATTTGGAGGTGGGGAGGTGCAAGTGGCCAAGAGCGTCGAGCTCAATTTGAGGAGAGGCGCGGTTGTCAAGGCAGCCGTTGAGGACAGTGCTGAGGGAGGGGAACATGATGGTGGAAGACTGGAAGGGGTCCAGTTTCAGTTCGTGTGCTGGTGTGGATGGGGATCTGCAGGAGGAGGAGGGGGAATGTTTTGCATTTGTATGTGATGCAGTTGGAATCTCGTCCAGTGTCGCTTCAGCAAGCAGTTGGTGCAAAGAGCTGGAAGCAGTCGGATCTGGAACATCAAGCCATGGAGCGGGCAGTGTCGACCAAGGGCAAGACGAGTCCTTGGAGGATCCAGTGACCAGTGTTTTGAACAGCATTGAAGTTGAACCTGATGAAGCAAACGTAACAGGAGTCCAGTTGAATGAATGATGTTTGGGATCATCAGCAAAGGCATGCATACTAACCTGACCATGAGGAGGGTTAGTGGCGTGCCTCCAACAACCTGGACTTGCCCCACCATCACCAAGGTCGACGAAACCGTACATGTGATTTGTATCTTGCTTTGGTCTTCGTAGGTCTGTATACATCCTGTGAATTGGCCTCAACAACAAAGGATAGGGATCCGCTCTGGAGACGTTGTCTGTGACAGTGTTCATGATGGACTCGGAAGACAAGCTTTGTTGCGTCCTTTATATAATTAGCAAGGGCTGCAGAGACGACCTTGTGCCTTGTGGCCATCTCAAAGATGAGTTTCTTCAAGCCGAGGTCATCAGCACAGGCCCGAGCTGGAGCACTGTTGTGCTGTATTTGGCAGAGCAATAGATGACAATGAGCTCTTCGGATGCAACTGGTAACCCTCTCATGGGGCAAGACAATTTTCCCATACAAAAGTAAGCTTATTTCACTGCCTTTGAGGATTCAGACTTACCGGGGATGGTATAGTTTCTTGGTGGAGGATGAGAGAGTTATGGTGGATGGTGTAAAATGTTGTAAGGGAGTGATTCAACCTCATGATAGTATCCCCAAGAATACTGTCAGGCTTGGAACAGGGTGAGTTGTTCATAATTTTGGAAAAGCCGCTTCTAACCAGGTGACCATCTCTTTCTACCAGATCATTCTTTGGAAAACGAATTGTATTTGGGAAACTTATGGGCATTATGGTAACGGGACAGCCTTGATGGGTTGAGACTTCGAGTACCACGTGAGCGCGTGATCTGGTGTTGTGTATTGCTCCCTCCACAAGCCCAACGACAACAATAACAACAAAATGACAATGGCTGTCCGACATTAAATGAGACCCAATATGACAGCAGGCACCCGGGCACAATAATGACATGGCTGTCTGCATCTGCGGACGAGGATGGACTGCTCGGCCATTCTCAGCATCCCAAATGCAGACAGTCATATCCTCAGAACCTGATGCAATCCTCTTTCCATCTGGTGAAAAGGCAACTGAATTGACCCAGTCAGTGTGTCCTTTGAGAGGACTGCCCACTTGCACCCCAGTCTCAGCATCCCAAATGCAGACAGTCTTATCATTGGAACCTGATGCAATCCTCTTTCCATCTGGTGAAAAGGCAACTGAAGTGACCAAGTCAGTGTGTCCTTTGAAAGGACTGCCCACTTGCACCCCAGTCTCAGCATCCCAGATGCAGACAGTCATATCACTAAAACCTGATGCAATCCTCTTTCCATCTGGTGAAAAGGTGACTGAATTGACATAGTCAGTGTGTCCTTTGAGAGGACTGCCCACTTGCACCCCAGTCTCAGCATCCCAGATGCAGACAGTCCTATCCCTAGAACCAGATGCAATCCTCTTTCCATCTGGTGAAAAGGCAACTGATTTGACCTGGCCATGGTGCCCTCTGATCAATAGCTGCAGTGGTGACCACTCTACTTCTTTACCAGGAACAATTCTTGGCACTCTTGTAAACTTTTGCATCACATACTTGCTCAGAATGCTGCTCTTTGGCACAAAAGGCACCCCAGATAGATATAAATGTGGAGTGCTCTTTGATATTATGCCTCCAATCATTCTGCAAAATTTAATCCCATCCCTTGCAGCTGCTATAGCATTATCATGGTTATTTCCCTTCAAAGTGTCATTGCTTGCCCTATTCTTGAGGTAGTAAATGTGCCTACCTGAATCCAGCTTGCAACATTGGCCAACATAGTTGGAACTATGTTTATGAGATTAAGCAACCCAAGAACTTCAAACCAAAATAGCATTTTCTCATTCATGAGAAATTGTGATATTGCCCTTGCTGAGTTTTCTTGATATGGTGTCATTGTCATATGATCAGCCCAGAAATGGCATGCATATGATAAGTATGGTTTGATATGGTTATTAATATGTTGCCCCAAGTCAGCAACCTCTGAGTTGCAAACATATGAGCTCTCCAGTTTGCAAATGTTGAAGCATAAATGCTGCTGCATTATTTGAAGGCATGCATGACCCATGTCCAGGTTGACACCCATGAGGTCAATAAAGAAAATTCCACTCCTGTCCTTGGTAGTCAGGAAATCATAAAATGTTGAGTGAAGGACACAGATAGGCATGGATTGATTGGAAATTCCACTGAAAAGTGATCCAAAATCTTGCAGAACTGTTGCTATCCCATATCCTTTCTGCACATGCTTATGCAAGACATCCAAAGATTCCATTGGAAGTGGCTCTTGTGTTGATAACACCAACTGCAGGACAGAGTGGAAGCGGTCAAGGGCAAGCTTATCTGGATCATTTCCCATGATAGTCTGCAGAATGACCCTGTACAGGTGGTCAAGAAGTGTGTGTCCCTTACCAGCAAGCACAAGTTGCTCAAACTTTTCTGTCCTTGTTAAGAAGCCACCTGTATATCTAATGTACTCGCAAGCAAGCTGGGCCCATTCAAACAACCCATCTGCCTTTTGGGTAAGTTGGATGAGCATTTGGTCATCAAAGTCATGGCTGATATCTTGCAATTGATGGGAAATGTATTGCTGGATGTCACATTCTGTGGACAGCCTAGATATTTTATCCATAGACTCATGTTGAATGCCTCTTGCACCACATAATGCTTCAGTTATGTCATGAAGGGGCCTAGATGTGACAAGTATGTGGAAATTGGATGGCAAATTCACCACATCATTTTTAAGGATGGAAAGGATATGACGACGTGAGGATCCATCACCAGTTTCATCCAGAGCATCAATGACAAATAAAACAGGTTCAGTTATGTTCTCCACAAAGGAGGTGACAGGCTTTTCAATCAGCTTGCACCACTGTTGAGTTACATCAGGAGTAGAAGCAAGTGCAGGCTCAGTCAGAGTAAGGTTGATCAAATAGTCTTTCAACCAAGGCATGCGACCTGCCAAGTCACGTGCAATGGTGCTAAACAACTTTTGATGACGATTGACAACCTGTCGGTTGAAACAGAAGCATGATCCAATACCCTTCTTTTTGGCTATCCACCTGTGGGCAACAGTGTGGGCAATTGCAGACTTGCCAGTACCAGCAGGGCCTGAAATCCAGAGAACGCGCGGGGTAGATAGATCAGTGGCAGTGAGCCAGCCCTCAACTTTGGCCAGAATATCAATTCTCGTCCCGTCCAAACAGGCCTTTGTGGTATCGATGCCAGCTCCTTCAGCATATGGAATCATGCTAAGTGATCGATCTGACAACATTGTATGATGTCAGGGCATGTACAAATGCTAGGAGATGAATCTCACCTTCGAAATAGTTTGCCGTGATATCTCTCCCTGTGGCATAGAATTGGGTGTCCTTGATCTCGACATTATTTGAATTGCTGAGGATGTGAATGTCGGATACATCTTGCTGCTCAAAAGCTGTTAATTTCATGCGATAGCTTTGGTTATGAATTTACTTACCATGGCAATGCTTCTAACTCTGGGCCCTGCTATGGCCTTGTCCCTGGCGAAGTCAGGACTATTCTTCTCTGATTCCTTATCAATGGTAGGAGCTTGAGCAGGGTTCAGCATGGCTAATAGCTAACGTACTTTCATAGACATAGAAGTCACGCTAGGATCATCTGACGTGGTCCGAATGTGGCGAGTGTCATCCTATGATATACATCGTGATTAACCTGTTGCAATAATAATGAATGGTGGCACACATCTGCTGTAGCCAACCCCTCTAAGCCAAGACTTCCTCGCTCTTCTTCATATATATGAGGTGCCCCAGGCATAGGACTCACACTCTGAACCAGGCATGAGACGATGACAAGACGTGGCCAAGATTTATTTCTCACCCGAGTCATTAAATGATGTGCACGACGAAGGACAGGACTCTCAGGGTGGTGGCTGATTCCTACATCAAGAGAGTGTCGAGCTCTTTTGAACGGGCACTGAGTGAGGGGTTGAGATTCATCGACCTAGTGGTGAGTAGACAATCAGCTGACAATCAACAGTCATGGAATTTGTACATGCCAAGATCGACCCAGGAGTATTTGTGTTCGTAAGTTCGAGGTTGTGTTCCAATTTGTTCTTGGACATTGCAGTGAATGTTTGAGCGTCTTTTGTCGGAGCTTGAATAGTGCATGTTTAGGTCAAGCAAAAAGATTATGTTTTTTTTATTAGTATGACGCTGACAGGAAGTGCTGGGGGTACTCTTGAGACATCGTCAGGAAATGCTCTGAGAGTCTCTCGTCACCACAGGAGAACAAATAGCACCAAAACCAATCCAACCACACTTGCCAACTGTGTCATCACCCCACTCGACTCTTTTCGATGCCCAACCCAAACCAGCCCCATAAACTGAAGCAACTCGCCCACCACATCCCGCACCATTCCCTTCACATCAAGCGATCCCCCATCGTTCTTCTTCCACGCACCCTTGACATCCCACATATCTTCTGCTTCCGTCTCCCACAACCCCTCCTCCACCAGCGTGGATGTTGTGGAGGTGGACGAGGACATGGACGATATGCTGGACCGACAAGTTGACACCGACAAGAGAGGAGGAGGAGGAGGAGCCTGGGCAAGTACACATGGCTTATCGCACATCGGACACAAGCCTTTGCTCTCTTCCCTCTTTAACCATTCGTCAATATGCATGCGGCAAAACACCGTATTGCAGCACCGCGTGCGGGTACGCGAGACTGCCTTTTTCAGACTACATTGTATACCGTCAGTCAGAGAGAGAGAAAGAAACGAGCCAACCACCAAAAAAAACCAACACACCACATGCGACAATCCACGTCCGCATAATTCCTTGCAGGTTCAATCTCTTCTTCTCCTTCTTCTGCTTCATCGACCTCTACAATCATTTCCGGCACCCCACCACCACCACCACCCGCATGACGTGATGGAGGAAATGACAACTCGGCATATGCTGCCCTCAAATACGGGCTCTCTGCCCCCAAGTCGAGCTTGTACATGATATCATCGTACTCCTGGTCTGCCTGCGGGCTCCACCCATTTGGGCCTGGGCTTGGGATCCCGAGGGAGGCTAGCGACTGCGGAAGCGAGGAGAAGGAGAGTGGGATGAGTGTCGGTTGGAGGCGGTAGGGATGGGGGTGGACATGCAGGGGTGTTGTGGACATGGGGAGGTTCCCGGTGGTTGTGGTGTTGGTGTTATGGTTATGGTTATGGTTATGGTTATTGTTGGTGGTGGTAGAGGACATGGAGGAGGACGTGGAGGAGGAGGAGGAGGACGAATGACGGTGAGCAAGTCGACAGGCAGAGAGAGAAGTCATGGTTAGCGGTCAGTTCACTGGGCAGTCCTTTCAAAGGACACACTGACTTGGTCACTTCAGTTGCCTTTTCACCAGATGGAAAGAGGATTGCATCAGGTCCTTTCAAAGGACACACTGACTTGGTCACTTCAGTTGCCTTTTCACCAGATGGAAAGAGGATTGCATCAGCTGAGACTGGGGTGCAAGTTGGGCAGTCCTCTCAAAGGACAACACTGATGGGTCAAATCAGTTGCCTTTTCACCAGATGGAGAGGATTGCATTCAGGTTCTTGATGATAGACTGTCTGCTTTTGGATGCTGAGACTGGGATGCAAGTGGGCAGTCCTCTCAAAGGGCACACTGACTGGGTCAAATCAGTTGCCTTTTCACCAGATGGAAAGAGGATTGCATCAGGTTCTGATGATATGACTGTCTGCATCTGGGATGCTGAGACTGGGATGCAAGTGGGCAGTCCTCTCAAAGGGCACACTGACTGGGTCAATTCAGTTGCCTTTTCACCAGATGGAAAGAGGATTGTATCAGGTTCTGATGATGGTACTGTCTGCATCTGGAATACCCAGGCTGATGCTGGAGGACTAATAAACTCATGAACAGGAGTTCAGTTTAAATCACATTAATCAAGTTTGCTTATGCAATGAAGCATGCATTATTATAATGCTTCTCACCTGTTTAAAACACTCCACAGTTTCAACAAGACTGGAGATCCCATATTTCCATCATTCTGTGATGGTTGGATTTACTGGACCCAGGGTCACTTATTGATGTGGATACCACCAGCTTATAGAAACCATTGTTGTTACCTAAAGATGCAAGTGATCATTCCACAACCTGTAGTTGAGTTGGATTTGAGTATGATGATGCATGGCTCTGAATGGCACAAGTGTTATGTAAGGTAGTTAAGATTTAGCTACAACACCAATTTCAATTTCCCATTCCTTACTGCTCTTAAACACACTGCAATATCATCAAGTAGTGTTTGGAGTTACATGAGTCAGCTTCTATCCTTACCATTGCAGGATTAATGCTGAGATGATGTGAGGGCAGAAGGCAAGACAGGGGACTCCAAGTCAGGAGT
>JAENRT010000108.1:34072-55927 GCA_032173475.1 Amanita phalloides
CTGAGACTGGGGTGCAAGTGGGCAGTCCTCTCAAAGGACACACTGATTGGGTCAAATCAGTTGCCTTTTCACCAGATGGAAAGAGGATTGCATCAGGTTCTGATGATAGGACTGTCTGCATTTGGGATGCTGAGACTGGGATGCAAGTGGGCAGTCCTCTCAAAGGGCACACTGACTGGGTCAAATCAGTTGCCTTTTCACCAGATGGAAAGAGGATTGCATCAGGTTCTGATGATATGACTGTCTGCATCTGGGATGCTGAGACTGGGATGCAAGTGGGCAGTCCTCTCAAAGGGCACACTGACTGGGTCAATTCAGTTGCCTTTTCACCAGATGGAAAGAGGATTGTATCAGGTTCTGATGATGGTACTGTCTGCATCTGGAATACCCAGGCTGATGCTGGAGGACTAATAAACTCATTGAACAGGAGTTCAGTTTAAATCAACATATCAGATTTGCTTATGCAATGAAGCATTGCATTATATAATGCTTCTCACCTGTTTGAAAAACACTCCACAGTTTCAACAAGACTGGGAGATCCCATATTTCCATTCAATTCTGATGGTTGGATTACTGGACCCCAGGGTCACTTATTGATGTGGATACCACCAGCTTATAGAAACCCATTGTTGTTACCTAAGATGCAAGTGATCATTCCACAACCTGTAGTTGAGTTGGATTTGAGTATGATGATGCATGGCTCTGAATGGCACAAGTGTTATGTAAGGTAGTTAAGAATTTAAGCTACAACCACCAATTCAATTTCCCATTCCTTACTGCTCTTAAACACACTGCAATATCATCAAGGTAAGTGTTTGGAGTTACATGAGTCAGCCTTCTATCATCTCTCTCTGTAGTAGTCTTTGAAAACATTGTCATGACAGTCATAACAACATGCTGAGGGACAACTTGCAACAAATCAACAATGTTAGTTAGGAAGAGGAAGAGATAAATGCAACATGGATGGTTTGCACCTGTTAACTTATACTATACTTTAGAATACTGTGATAAAGTTGTTTCAAAGAGGAAAATATAAAAAATTCGAAATGCAGATCATATCATCTCCCACCCACTCTGGAGGTGCGACATGGTGACAATTTGCGACACTTCCACCATCCTCAGCGAACCACCGGTTGGATCCTCCCAAGCAGAAAAATCACCCACCTCCCACTTTCCCCCTCCCTGCTCCATATCAGCTCTATGCCGCCTCCGTCACAGCATTTGTGTCCGGCCATTCCCCCCGCACGTATAGGTGTAGGGATCCTTGATCCACACGCGCGTGTTGACACGGAACATGCACATCTCTTTAAGCTCAAATAGGCTCAAAGGGACGGGGATCCATGCACGCAGAACGAAGCCATGTCTCTCATTGTCTCTATCCAATGCGATGGCATGCGTCTCCTCTGGCTCTGTCTTGTTCAAATCCTCCTCCTCCCTGTCCTCCTCTGGATTTGGACTCGGAACGGAGGGACTGCCCAAAGGCTTGGCCCTTTTCCAATTCGGAGTGAGATGTATTCCATTCACAGGCGTGATCTGTTCTAGTTTGTCCTTCTTTCCTGCAGCATCAGGTTTGTCCCTCTTCCCTGTAGCACCACCTTTATCCCTCTTTCTTGTAGCATCAGGTTTATCCCCCTTTCCTGAATCAGGTTTATCCTCCTTTCCAGCAGCAGCATTTTGCTGTTGTTCCAGTGGTCTGATGATACAACTGTGATAAGAAGTTGTATATGTGTAATGCACTCCAGGGTCATTTGGGTCACCCTCCTCCAGCATGTCGTTGTCGGTCTCCGATACCGATGGATGCGGTTTAGGTAGTAACCGCATAAACTGCATAGGGAGCACAAGGGAGGCAAGACAAACTGCGATTCTCGGAACAGACGGCAGAGCGAGCATGTAGTCTATGCATTCATATAGGGGCATGTGTGTGGGGTCCAGGTGAAGTGCTATGTCGACCAGGAAGTAGAATTGTGCCCTGAGGTGAAAAGGGGATTAAAAAAAAGGGGGGGGTAAAGGGGGGAAGAGAGTGATGCACTTGTTATATCCATCCCAAAAATCGTAGTGAAAGTTGCATTCGGATTCGAGGGTGAGGACATATTTGGAGGTGGGGAGGTGCAAGTGGCCAAGAGCGTCGAGCTCAATTTGAGGAGAGGCGCGGTTGTCAAGGCGGCCGTTGAGGACGGTGCTGAGGGAGGGGAACATGATGGTGGAAGACTGGAAGGGGTCCAGTTTCAGTTCGTGTGCTGGTGTGGATGGGGATCTGCAGGAGGAGGAGGGGGAATGTTTTGCATTTGTATGTGATGCGGTTGGAATCTCGTCCAGTGTCGCTTCAGCAAGCAGTTGGTGCAAAGAGCTGGAAGCAGTCGGATCTGGAACATCAAGCCATGGAGCGGGCAGTGTCGACCAAGGGCAAGACGAGTCCTTGGAGGATCCAGTGACCAGTGTTTTGAACAGCATTGAAGTTGAACCTGATGAAGCAAACGTAACAGGAGTCCAGTTGAATGAATGATGTTTGGGATCATCAGCAAAGGCATGCATACTAACCTGACCATGAGGAGGGTTAGTGGCGTGCCTCCAACAACCTGGACTTGCCCCACCATCACCAAGGTCGACGAACCCATACGTGTGATTTGTATCTTGCTTTGGTCTTCGTAGGTCTGTATACGTCCTGTGAATTGGCCTCAACAACAAAGGATAGGGATCCACTCCAGAGATGTTGTCTGTGACAGTGTTCATGATGGACTCGGAAGACAAGCTTTGTTGCGTCCTTTATATAATTAGCAAGGGCTGCAGAGATGACCTTGTGCCTTGTGGCCATCTCAAAGACAAGTTTCTTCAAGCCGAGGTCATCAGCACAGGCCCAAGCTGGAGCACTGTTGTGCTGTATTTGGCAGAGCAATAGATGACAATGAGCTCTTTGGATGCAACTGGTAACCCTCTCATGGGGCAAGACAATTTTCCCATACAAAAGTAAGCTTATTTCACTGCCTTTGAGGATTCAGACTTACCAGGGATGGTATAGTTTCTTGGTGGAGGATGAGAGAGTTATGGTGGATGGTGTAAAATGTTGTAAGGGAGTGATTCAACCTCATGATAGTATCCTCTTTCTACCAGATTCTTCTTCGGAAAACGAATTGTGTTTGGGAAACTTAGGGGCATTATGGTAATGGGACAGCCTTGATGGGTTGAGACTTCGAGTGCCACGTGAGTGCAAGATCTGGCGTTGTGTATTGTTCCCTCTGCTCCTCGCTCTGCAGACGGCGACAACGGCCAGTGCCAACACCATTCACATATGTGGACTCGGATGAGGAGGATTTCCGGAGCCATTTCGATTTTGGAGAAGCATGGCCAGTTGTAGTTATAGTACACCAAGTGGCTCTGGTATGTTTCTTTTCTTTTTAATACTTCTTCATGCCTGCATGAACTGACCGCTAACCATGACTTCTCTCTCTGCCCGTCAACTTGCTCGCCATCGTTCATCCTCCTCCTCCTCCTCCTCCTCCTCCTCCTCCTCCTCCACGTCCTCTACCACCACCAACAATAACAATAACCATAACCATAACCATAACACCAACACCGCAACCACCAGGAACCCCCCCATGTCCACAACACCACCCCCGCACATCCACCCCCATCCCTACCACCTCCAACCGATGCTCATCCCGCTCTCCCCCTCCTCGCTTCCGTGGTCGCTAGCCTCCCTCGGGATCCCAAGCCCAGGCCCAAATGGGTGGAGCCTGCGGGCAGACCAGGAGTATGATGATATCATGTACAAGCTCGATTTGGGGGCAGAGAGCCTGTATTTGAGGATGGCATATGCCGAGTTGTCGTTTCCTCCGTCGTGTTGTGCAGGTGGTGGTGGTGGTGGGGTGCTGGGAATGATTGTAGAGGTCGATGAAGAAGAAGAAGAAGAACCTGCAAGGAATTATGCAGACGTGGATTGTCACATGTGGTGCGTTGGTTTTTTTTGGTGGTTGGCTCATTTCTTTCTCTCTCTCTGACTGATGGTATACAATATAGTCTGAAAAAGGCAGTCTTGCATACCCACACACGGTGCTGCAATACGGTGTTTTTCCGCGCGCATATCAACGAATGGTTAAAGAGGGAAGAGAGCAAAGGCTTGTGTCTGATGTGCGATAAGCCATGTGTACTTGCCCGGGCTCCTCCTCCTCCTCCTCTCTTGTCGGTGTTGACTTGTTGGTCCAGCATATTGTCCATGTCCTCGTCCACCTCCACAACATCCACACTGGTGGAGGAGGGGTTGTGGGAGACGGAAGCAGAAGATACGTGGGATGTCAAGGGTGCATGGAAGAAGAACGATGGGGGATCACTTGATGTGAAGGGAATGGTGCAGGATGTGGTGGGCGAGTCACTTCAGTTTATGGGGCTGGTTTGGGTTGGGCATCGAAAAGAGTCGAGTGGGGCGATGACGCAGTTGGCGAGTGTGGTTGGATTGGTTTTGGTGCTATTTGTTCTCCTGCAGTGATGAGAGACTCTCAGAGCATTTCCTGACGATGTCTCGAGAGTACCCCCAGCACTTCCTGTCAGCGTCATACTAATAAAAAAAAACATAATCTTTTTGCTTGACCTAAACATGCACTATTCAAGCTCCGACAAAAGACGCTCAAACGTTCACTGCAATGTCCAAGAACAAATTGGAACACAACCTTGAAATTACAAACACAAATACTCCCGGGTCGATCTTGGCATGTACAAATTCCGTGACTGTTGATTGTCAGCTGATTGTCTACTCATCACTAGGTCAATGAATCTCAACCCCTCACTCAGTGCCCGTTCAAAAGAGCTTGACACTCTCTCGATGTAGGAATCAGCCACCACCCTGAGAGTCCTGTCCTTCGTTGTGCGCATCATTTAATTATGGCAACAGAACCTGGACAGCTCATTTTCTCACCGCTTAGCACGGTTTTTGATTGCCAACCTCCGTTACCAACCGCCGATGCCAGATTACCCTGTCGCAATGGTCGTGGCTGACTGTGCAGCCCCGCAATCCAAAGCTGTTGACGGTCCTCCATGAGTAATGGAATGAGAGCTAGTTAGAAACTTAAATCACTTCAATTAAATGAGTAACTTATATGCTACTACAATAACTTTAACAAAGTCAAAAAGCGAAACCTGTTACGATTTCTTTATTTTCTCATTTTCTTGATTAGATAAGACGCAGCCACAGGAAGGTTATGTCAGCGACTACAGGATGGCTGAGTCATCAAGAGTCAGGAGGGAGAGGTCACATGATTGACTCATGGGGAACATGAGGTCAAAGGTATATAAGGAGTGGTTAGTAGGTAGTGCTCCTTAGCCTTACGATTGTTTGTGTCGTACCACACAGCAACTCTGGTTCTAGTCTCTTCTCTTTTCTTTCTCGTCTCAAACCTTGAGGTTATTGTTGGAACAACCTTCTAACAAAACCAGTGAGTAAAGACTGCAACATGACATGTGTCAAGTGTTGGCAGTGAGTGCAAGTGGAATTTGGTATGAAAGAGTAAGCTGATTAGAAGAGACAGTGGTAGAAAAGTGAGGGCTGAAACTCGAAAGGAATGGTTTAATGGTTAGTAGAGCTTCGACAATATACCTGTTGAACATATTAGTTGACTTGTTGAGGTCAGAATGTTGAAAGAGTGAGCATATTAAAAGGAATGCGAATCTTGGAGAATCTTCAGCTGGAGTGGAAAGCGTGAGTGGAAAGCATGACATTGTTGAGGCTAGAATCAAAGTCGGCCATGATGAATTGCAGCCAGATGGCCATCACCACTGGTGCTTGTTCAACTACTACTAGTGGCACCAGACTTATTGGCAACAAGGTCTTCAACATGTGGTGGGCCATCGGATATGAATTCCCATAGGTTGTAGTTGGTTGGAACATTGAACCACTTGCAAAAGTGGTTACAGGCATGCTGTACTTCAAAATCGTGGTGGATTGATGGTATATTACTGTCGGCAAAGATGGGACCAAGTGATCTAGCAATGAAATTAGATGAGTTGTGGCTGCAACTCAGATAAAGATCAACTTACCATGCAGAGGAGATTTGTGGGTCACTCAGGAGCGAATTCCCGCCTGTCAAGCGCATTAGTGAGTGGGTACAAACATGTTATTTGAAGTTTACCTTGGTAGTCAGATACAAATGCTTGTTTCTTCGTCTTCCAATACTGAACATGTTGACTAAAGGCCAGGAACTTTGCTCGGTCTACATCTTCCTTGGACGCCATTGATAGGGGGACTGGTGATATGTTATTGAGGTATTTCCTATAAGGGCCTTGGAGATCTTCAGCAATAACTTCTTCCACCAGGAAAATGGTAGTTTTCTGCCCAGCGGCCCCAGCTCGTGCATCCGAATCAGATGGATGCTCCACCGCAAGCACTGACTCAACAAAGCGAAACTTCGGAATTTGAAATGGCGGTTGACCAAGGCTCACAGTTTCGGCAGTGATAAAGTCATAGACGACATTGAGCAGTGCCTGAGCCCAGACGATGCAGGTGATTTCCATAGAGAGATTCTGAAACTGTTTCTGGCTATCATGTGGAACATCCATAAACTTTGTCACAAGTGATCCATTATCCTCTGTCACTCTTTCCACTACATGGTATGTCCGCTTCGCACAGACATCTTGTGTTACACTGGACTTAAAGAGGTTTGTGGTAGATGTGCCAAATGCAGCAATTTTGAAACCTCCTTTCTTGACTTTCGATGTGGAGAGATCCAATTGCAGGGTTGTCGACAACAGATTTTTTCCCAGGTAAAATGTCTTTGCTTGTTCTTGACCTGTTGACGAAGTTGGCTGATTGTCAACTAGGTCATCTAATGTCCAGCACTCAACTGGATAAGCCAGGATGTTGAATATACTTAATTTAACTGTGAGAGCTAATGTGAGCCACATCAACACAGTTTATTCAAGAAAACTTACAAAAAGGCCATATTTCCTTATTTGTTGGACATCGCTGCGCTTTCAATGCTTGACTAATGTGTCGGGCACTGGGGGAACTCAACCACTGGTGAGCGTTGACACCAGATGTTGCTGATGTTGGTGCAATGTGTTGCACATTTGATTGTGTCACAGGAGTTATGGATATGGACCTCCCAATGCTGTGACGATCACTTTTCGTGGTCTTTGCCTGCTTGTTTGGGTGAATATTTGAGACTTGATGGCACTGCAAACTTGGAGAAGTTGCCTGGTCAGGTGAGAGACTTCGCATGCGTTTCTTCCCCTTAGTTTTAGCCAACTGATAACATCTTTCAGTCTGTAGAATATTGTTTTATTTGGCAGTGAAACATATGGTGAACTCTGCTGCTGAAATCAGACTAACACTAGCTGTGTCATTTTTGGCCTCCAATTTGCTTTTTTGAGTGAGCATTCCCTCGTAAATGTCATTTGGAATGTGAAGATTGATGACACATTTCCCGGCCCTGAATGTTTGTGCACCTTTCTTGCCTGTTTTGAAGAATTGAGTGGCAATTATGTTACAATCTGGATTCCTTGGCAACAGGGTAACCCAATTGTGGTCATGCATAACAAGATTGTTGAGTGAAAGGGGGTAATTAGTAGTCCATATGTGCCACTTCAGCATTACTGCATCATACAGTATTTTCTTCAATTCAATGGCACCAATGTGTACTGGTATGTGGTTGACCGCTTCGAGGCAGTCCTGGCATTAATTTTAGTGTTTAGCAGGTCATATTGCTTGCTTGGAAACATACATGTACTAGCTCTGCCTTTACCCTCCCAGGCGATTTGATGACTAGCCAAACCTCAACAACCACTACTTCTCCATTATGCACCAAATATGCTTCTCGGATGCACTCATTCCATACAGCAGGATATGTTGCATGCTCTGGTGTGTAGCCAACAAGTTGAGATGTCCCAGTTTGATGATGCATGACTAGGGGTGTGCTGTAGTGTGGGACATGTCCAGGGAGGTGAATTGCTGGCCCTGTATTGGTGTGCATTGGTCCTGTTAATGTGTCCATGACATATCCCACTGACTGCCCTCTTTGATCAACAGTTGTAACCCGACCTTGGACTACTGGGCCTTCAGTGGCTCTGACAGCTTGTACATTGTTGCTTATGCCTGAGAATACATGAGCTAAAATTATGAAATAGAGACACCACTTATGGCCTCTCTGGGCTTGTGCGATTTGCTTGTGAATGACTTGACGATGTTCTGTCACAGAAGGCTGGGAGATTCCAGCACTAGTTCGACACACAGTTCCTTCCTTGTTCCGGTACTTTTCATAGCATCTCTGGCATAAATTACGGCCAAGTTTCTGGGGATTCTTATGACGCATATATTTCAAGTTAGCCTTCTCTCCACAACTGTCGCAGGGATTTTTGCTTATACTTGTAAAGTCAGCTGTGTAAGAGGTCTGACTCTCCCCCATCTTGGGAACAGTTGTGAGCCTGTGGCCCAGATGGTACTGTGCATGTGGCAGTGAAAAAGAAGTGTTGTTATGTTGAGTAGCAAAGGATGAAAACTCCAATCATGCATTTTATGGATAGCATTAGCAGCACTAATGGCCGGGTCTAATGAGTATAAACATGAGCGTCGAAGACCTAATCCTTCTTGCTATCCTTGAAATCTCCATAGATGCTCTCGCACCCATTGTTGATGACCATGACAGGAACTGTAGTACTATTCAACCCATCATCATCTGAGTCTGTGAATTCTGCCTCGTACTCTCCTGAAACAGCCATATCCCCAACAACACCATCAAGATTCTGTAATTCTCGCAATCCAGGGATTAGTTCCATCTCATCATCAGCGCCAAGATTGGAAAGCTCAAAAGCATGTCGGAGAGTTGGATCTCCAGGGCCAGCATGGAAGCAATCAAGGAGTGCCTGGTATACATACCAGAAGTTTCCTCTGGAAATGGTGGGACGTCTGAGAGAGGTATAGTAGGCATCCACTTGAGCCTGAAATGTGGGTGGTGTCAACTGAAAGACAGCATTGTTGAGTGGTGCCCACTCTTGCTGGAATTCATCAAACATTTTTGACGATATCATCAACTAAAAAATGTCAATATATCCATCAACAAATAAATGATGATTAGCAACTGAACTGGAAATTTTTTGACTTGAATCACTCTGGCTTTGCATGGATAAGATCTGGTATTCCTTTTGGGAGGATCTTATGCTTGTTTGCTCTCCTCGAACTGGAATTATATGCCCGAACCCATCCATCAATCTTGGCTTGAAGCCATGGGATGGCTATCCATTGAAAGACCAAACTGCATTGACAAAAAATGTAAGAGCTGGTAGTCCTACATGAGCGAACATGGTGTACTTCTCGAGAGGGTTCAAAGGATCATATTTGCCAGTATTTACTCCAAAATCGAGGACATCCTCAAAGCCAGGTGCCCACTGCGAATGAAATTGAGACCAGCCAGCTTCAGCTTTAATATTAGTTTTATCAATACACCAACAATGCTGCAGCGTGTCTTGGAGCGATGGATCTAGTTGATGTCGGATCATTGTGTGCATGTTTGCTATCTGTTAGAAGGTCATTCCAACGATAACCTCAAGGTTTGAGAAGAGTGAGAAGAGAAGAGCAATAGTTGCTGTGTGGTACGACACAAACAATCGTAAGGCTAAGGAGCACTACCTACTAACCACTCCTTATATACCTTGAGCCTCATGTTTCCCATGAGTCAATCATGTGATCCTCCCCTCCTGACTTCCGATGACTCAGCCATCCTACCATCGCTGACATAACCCTCCTGTGGCTGCGTCTTATGTAATTAAGAAAATAGAAAAATAAAGAAATCGTAACATAACCCCCTCTTCAAGGATCGGGTTCCACATGATCAGGATCCGTTCGTTCCGCTTCTTGGCGATTTCCTTTCCATTTTTGCCAATTACATTCCAGCTTTTCCAGGTACTCACATTCAAATTTTCTGTCTTCCCACCCGTATAATTTTTAGACACTGGTGGTTGCGTATAGTTTAAATACGGCGTGAATGATAATTCTCGTCCATGGAGTCTTCTCGGCACTCCCGGATTGAGTCAATGGAAATCGTCGACACTCCTCTTGGCATGGTCGCAATTCCGCGCCGGTTCCCACGAAGCTTCTTTGAGCGGGTAATTTTTCCATTTCACCAAATATTCTAACTGACCACATCCTCATCAGTTGATTTGACTATCAAGTATTTTTTCCACCTCATAGTTGCTGGTGGTGTTCTCTTCCTTCTGCTTCTTCTTTTGGCCTGCGTTTTTGCTGGCTTGTATTGGAAACAAAGGTGCATGATATGGTTTTAATAATGATTCATTAAAAACATTATACACCTTCCAGGATGCAGGGATAAGAATTCGGTATGCAGATGGTCCCACTTTTTCAAGAACTTTATAAGGTCCTAAGAATTGTTCACCTAGTTTTTTCGTTGGTCGAACTGTTGGTAAATGTTTGGCGTTTATGTACACTAGATTGTCTTTCTTGTACAATATGGATGCCTTTTTTCTCTTGTCATATTGTAATGACATTGCCTCCTGTGCCTTTTTAAGAGCATTCTGAGCTTGGTTCCAGACCTCAGCCTGTCTCCCTGCGAACTGTGTGACCGCTTCAACTGTGATATGTCCTGTGTCAATTTTTGTCCCCTTATTTGGATGCTGTCCGTAATTCATATAGAAAGGAGAATATCCTGTAGCCGAGTGTTCCCAATTGTTATAGCAAAACTGGGCTATTGCTAGCCAATCGCTCCAATCATCCTGATTTTCATTGACAAAAGTAGATAGTAGTTGTTCTACTATCTGATTAACTCTTTCTGTCTGTCTGTCTGTTTGTGGATGAAAAGCAGTTGATGGATTGCCTTTAATCCCCAGTATTCCAAAGAGTTCCTTTGTGAATTTAGATACAAATTGTGGTCCTCGATCACTGATGATTTTCTCCGGTATTCCATGATTCTTGAAAATATGATCCCGATATAAAGTGGCTACTCCTAGTGATGTTATCGTTGTGTTGGTGGGTAAAAAGTATGCCATTTTTGAAAATCAGTCTACCACTGTTAAGATCGCGTTGTATCCCTTCGATTCTGGTAAGGGTCCAATTAGATCTACCGATATATGCTTCCAAGGAGTGTCTGGTATCGCATGTGGATTTAACGGAGCTGCTCGTTTTTGCCTATCTGGTTTGACCGTCTGACAAGTCCTACATCCTTGAATGTATTTCTTAATGTCTTCTCCCATATTCGGCCACCAATATCCTCGAGTTATCAATTCCAATGTTTTAGCAATTCCTGGGTGCCCTCAATTGTGATGTATTTGAATCACTTCCTCCCTTAACCGTATTACCGTGGGTACATAAATTCTTCCCTTCCATGTTACTAAATTCTGTTCTTTCTCATATTCGAATCCTTCTTTTTTCTCTTTCAATCCTTTTTCTACTTGTTCATCCCATTGTCTTTTATTTACTTTTTTAATGTCTTTTTCCAGTTTTTCTAATCCTATCTCACTTCTGTCCCATCATATAAATAAGTCTTCTTTTAATAATATTACATCTTCATTATCCCTTTCTCCTTTTTCATATCCTGCTCATCTTGATAACAGATCCGCTTTGGAATTTGACTTGCCGGACCTATGTTTTATTACAAAATTGTACTCTTGTAAATCGTGCCTGTCTATGATTTAGGTTTTGTGGTTTTCGAAAGTATGTCAAATTTTGATGATCGGTTAAAATCTCGATTATCTCCTTTGCTCCTTTTAGATATTGAGACCATTCATATAATGAGTGCATGATCACGAGCATCTCCTTATCATAGATTTCATAATTTCTTTCTGCTTCATTTAAAGCTCGTGAAATAAATGCAACCGGTCTCCATATTCCATTCTGTTGTTGAGACAATATCGATCCTAATGCAAAATCTGATGCATCCATTTCAATTCGGAATTGTCCGTTTTCATCGGGTATTGCCAATACTGCTTCCTCCACTATTCTTTCTTTTAGTTTCCTCATAGCTTCTACTTGTCGAGGACCCCATTCCCAATCTTTCTTTCCTGTTAACTCCATTAAGGGTTTTGCTTCTTTTGCAAATCCTTTCACAAATCGACAATAAAAGTTGACAAATCCCAAGAATTGTTGTACTTCTCGTTTATTCTTAGGTTCAGGCCAATCTTTCACAGCTTTTACTTTCACTGGATCCATTTGTACTGAATCCTTGGTAATTATCATTCCTAAAAATTCAATTTCTGCTTTATCAAAGTAGCATTTTTCAGGTTTAAGTGATAATTGATTCTTCTCCAGCTTTGTCAAAATGTGATTCACGTGTTTTTCATGTTGCTCGTTTGATTGCGAGAACACTAATATGTCATCCATGTAAATCACCACCCACCCCTCAGCAAGTTCCTCCCGGAACAGATCATTCATCATGGTTTGGAAAGTAGTGGGTGAATTCGTTAAACCAAAGAACATTACTAAAGGTTCAAAGAGTCCTCGGTTTGTTTGAAAGGCTGCTTTCCATTCATCACCATCTTTGATACGGATATTATTATATCCCCAACAAATATCCATTTTTGAAAAGATTGTTGCATTACTCAATTTGTCTATCAATTCTGATATTAAAGGTAATGGATAACAATTCTTAATGGTCATTTCATTAAGTTTTCAATAATCCTGTACTGGTCTCAAAGATCCATCTTTCTTTTTGACAAAGAAGAATGGTGATGCCATTGGAGATTTGCTTGGCCTTATCCGTCCACTTTCCAAGTTTTCTGTAAGGAAATCCTCTAACACCTTTTGTTCCTCCCGGTTTAATGGGTAAATTTTACAATCTAAGGGATTAGATCCCGGTACTAATTCGATTGCATGATCCCATGGTCGTCGTGGTGGTAACTCATCAAAGGTGGTTTTTTCAAAAACTTTTCGATGCGGTAAATAATGAGATGGTACGATCTCGTCCAGTGATTGTTTTACTTTGTTCTGTGAAGCAATTTCCGTAGCTTTAGATTGAAAAGCTTGTAGTTGTAATTCTTCTTGTCCAATATGAATGGCTAGTAAACGATCTCCTTCTTCCCATTCATTCTGTTCTATTTCCTCCTCTAATTCGTTTACATTTGAAGTTTTCCAGCATGCTCCCGGGCATCGTGAAAAGGTCAATATCTGGTTTTTCCAGTTTATCTCCGGATTATGGTATTTCAACCAATCATGTCCTAGGAACATATCTGTTTTTCCTAATGCTGACACGCCAAATTCTAATGATTCCCAATGATCCCCTATTCTCAACTTCAATTCCACCATTTCTTCCAAATCTCTGCCCGTGTTGCGTGTTCCATCAGCATTAAAGACTGGGATGGGTTTTGGTAGCTTTTGTGTGTTTATTTTATTTTGCTCAATAAACGCTTTATTCACACATGATGCTGTACATCCCGAGTCAACCAATGCCTTGATTTCAAAACTTTGTAAGGAATCCTTAGTTTGTACTATGACTCCTAAGTCCATTTGTCTTTGTCCCATTGTTCTAACAAGACGTGACCTGGACTTCATGTGGTTTAAATACCACAATGCATCTTTTTCGGACATTTGATTCAAATCGTGAATCAATGTCTCATCCACTTCCTGTTCTCGGTTTTTCTTAACCCATGTTCTCATGTCTTTGATGGCTGTTTCCATCGGTTGGTCCCAAATGCATCTTACCATCCACGGTGCTGACCATGTAGTCAGTCTCTGTTTGGTTGCACTTATTGGTGCGTTTCTTAGACAATGTACGAGTGAATGACATTCATATAAAATTTCAGGTAACTTTACATGTGAATCCTCATATTTTACAATGTCCGTAACTTGTGAATTGAAACGCTCATTCACAAGTTGGTTTGAAAACCCAACTCCTCTGCTACTTCTTTTTTCTCATCCTCCATCAAATCTCTGACNGAAAGTAGTGGGTGAATTTGTTAAGCCAAAGAACATTACTAAAGGTTCAAAGAGTCCTCGGTTTGTTCGAAAAGCTGCTTTCCATTCATCACCATCTTTGATACGGATATTATTATATCCCCAACGAATATCCATTTTTGAAAAGATCGTTGCATTACTCAATTTGTCTATCAATTCTGATATTAAAGGTAATGGATAACGATTCTTAATGGTCATTTCATTAAGTTTTCGATAATCCTGTACTGGTCTCAAAGATCCGTCTTTCTTTTTGACAAAGAAGAATGGTGATGCCATTGGAGATTTGCTTGGCCTTATCCGTCCACTTTCCAGGTTTTCTGTAAGGAAATCCTCTAACACCTTTTGTTCCTCCCTGTTTAATGGGTAAATTTTACAATCTAAGGGATTAGATCCCGGTACTAATTCGATTGCATGATCCCATGGTCGTCGTGGTGGTAATTCATCAAAGGTGGTTTTTTCAAAAACTTTTCGATGCGGTAAATAATGAGATGGTACTATCTCCTCCAGTGATCGTTTTACTTTGTTCTGTGAAGCAATTTCCGTAGCTTTAGATTGAAAAGCTTGTAGTTGTAATTCTTCTTGTCCAATATGAATGGCTAGTAAACGATCTCCTTCTTCCCATTCATTCTGTTCTATTTCCTCCTCTAGTTCGTTTACATTTGAAGTTTTCCAGCATGCTCCCGGGCATCGTGAAAAGGTCAATATCTGGTTTTTCCAGTTTATCTCCGGATTATGGTATTTCAACCAATCATGTCCTAGGAACATATCTGTTTTTCCTAATGCTGACACGCCAAATTCTAATGATTCCCAATGATCCCCTATTCTCAACTTCAATTCCACCATTTCTTCCAAATCTCTGCCCGTGTTGCGTGTTCCATCAGCATTAAAGACTGGGATGGGTTTTGGTAGCTTTTGTGTGTTTATTTTATTTTGCTCAATAAACGCTTTATTCACACATGATGCTGTACATCCCGAGTCAACCAATGCCTTGATTTCAAAACTTTGTAAGGAATCCTTAGTTTGTACTATGACTCCTAAGTCCATTTGTCTTTGTCCCATTGTTCTAACAAGACGTGACCTGGACTTCATGTGGTTTAAATACCACAATGCATCTTTTTCGGACATTTGATTCAAATCGTGAATCAATGTCTCATCCACTTCCTGTTCTCGGTTTTTCTTAACCCATGTTCTCATGTCTTTGATGGCTGTTTCCATCGGTTGGTCCCAAATGCATCTTACCATCCACGGTGCTGACCATGTAGTCAGTCTCTGTTTGGTTGCACTTATTGGTGCGTTTCTTAGACAATGTACGAGTGAACGACATTCATATAAAATTTCAGGTAACTTTACATGTGAATCCTCATATTTTACAATGTCCGTAACTTGTGAATTGAAACGCTCATTCACAAGTTGGTTTGAAAACCCAACTCCTCTGCTACTTCTTTTTTCTCATCCTCCATCAAATCTCTGACATATTCCCTCGCCGAGTTCCATCGCTTCTCCACCTGCTTTCCCTTATCCTTTGGTGGTGCCCTACAATCCTGCTTCATGTGTCTGACCTTGCTGCAGTTGTAACAAGTGATTGACGTGCATCGACGGTCCACATCCATCGCATCCGGGTCCTTTGATGTTGATGCTGTTGCTGGTGAGTTTTGATTTGGAACTGGTCGGTTCTGCTGCCATGGCTTACTCGTGCTTTGCTGCCATGGTTTATTTTGTTGATTCTGCGTATTCTGCGCAGGTTTATTGCCACTTGTTGTGGTCGTCGCTTTTGGATACAACTGCTGTGCATCCCTCCAACTCTTTTCAATCACCAGCGCCCGATCATACCACCGTTGTAGATCCCCTGGTTGCGATCCGTCGATGCTTCTTGCTCCATCCAGCATTCCAATCTCCACCACTCATCTTCCCAATGCCGGATTGAGACCTTGATGGAAATGCATAACTAATGCAATTCTGTTATACCCTGTGAGCATTGCAATGCTCCTGAATTCAATGATATAGTCCTCAACTTTTCGAGAACCTTGTTTCAGAGTACTGATTTTGCGAGTCGCATTGTCCCGGGTTTCCGTCGTCAAGAAGAAATCCTTCATCTTCTGCTTCAAGTCTTCCCAATGATTGAATGGTGGTGGATTGTTAAATGGTTCCACTGCCCATGTTCCATCCGGTCTCCTGACTCCTGTTCGGCATTCCGCATACTGCAATGGTCTCCCCAACTCGGCTAACAATGCAATTACATTACGCATAGCATTTCGTTCCGCTATTTCAGTTTCGAATTCTGCCTGCTCTGTTGTCTTTTCCACTGACCAATTTCCTGCCCGATTGTCCGTTCCCTTCCTTACTCGTTGCAACGTGATCATCATCCTTTGCTTTGGATTTGTCACTCGGACCAACTCGAAATAGTTTTCCATTGTCCATAACCACGCTGCAATTTCTTTTGGATCTCCTTCGTACGCCTCCGGCATTTCCATTTTCAAGGTGGGTGCAGGGTCACGCAGTGGATGTAAAGTGTTATTGACCTGATTTATTATGTTGGCCAATTGTGCCCCCTGTTCTGTTTGTTCTGCATCCATATGAGCATTCCATGCTGTAGTGTTTGCAGTGTGCCCGAATATCCCAACTGCTACAGTGATGAGTCCCACTAATGCCTGTATGAGTGCATCCGTAATATTAAATCCAACTGAGTAATGCTGTTGAACGGATTTATCCCCTCCATATTCCTCCAGTACTTCTTTCGCGCTCATTCCCCATGTGCTTTGTTCTACGTGGAATTTCGCCTCCCTCCGATTGAAGGTTACTTTTACCCTGACGTCCGGATCCCTCATGTCCTTCTCGTACGCCGCTATTTCTCCCCAAGATGGATTATACAGCCATGTGAATGCTCGCCAATATTGTCATTTAAATAATCGAAGATAACACAGTCCCGGAGTCTCCGGTCCTGACCCAGTGAATCCCCTTGGTGGCAACACTGTTTGACTTGTGTGTCGCACCTGCTGATTCCATTTCGTTATGTCGATATAGCTGGGTGGATGTACAGCCTCTAGTCACATTCGCATCTCTTCCCTTAGTTCTTCGTTGAACCAGTTGCCTGATGGTTCTCCAAACCAGTTTGTCGTGAACTGACGTGTAACTCGTCTGCCAGCTCCCTGAAAGTGGTTGGACTGTACCGCCTGCGCATAAGTCTGTCTTGGATAAACAACCTCCTCATCATTCTTGGCTGCGCCAAGAGTGATCTTTTTCCACCAGTAGTTCTTTCCATACGTATCAATATCCTCCCACTTGTATGGCGTTTCTACTTGTACTGCGGTGTTTTCTTCCAGTAGAATCTCATTGCCTGGGTAGATATGATAAACTCCCTCCTTATCTCCATTGTGAATCGCAAAACTGACATCCCGCTTTCTCAGGATCGGTGCCCACGACATTACTTCTTCCATGGTAGGGTATTTTGGCCATTTATACTTGTTGTAATATCTTGGCTCAAAGAGATACATATAACAGTATCCCCTTTCTCTCCATGGTTCAGCTGCCGTTCGTCTATAATGACCTGGTTTGCCTGGTAATTTGGATTCCACTTCACCAGCCCATTCCACGATCTGTTTCGTTTGTTCCTCTATTGTTTCTTCCCCCACTGCAGGGAGAAAGTAATCCAAGCTCAAATGTCCGGCTGCCCATCACTCCCAATCCTTTGTAGTTCTTTGGAGTAATGGGTTCCGCTTTGTAGATGGTGTACACCTTCTTTTTCTCATAAGGTGAATACCAGACTGACTCGGACTTCGTTCGTTCCCGCCTGGTGTACTGCTGCGGCTTCATGATGTTTCCATTCAGCACGTGCATCAAACGATTCCGCTCTTCAGTGGACAACACCAGTCCCTCGTGTTTCAATGTGATGATGTTCCATCCATGTGTCAACAATTGAATGTTCGACAGCGTGTCGAATAGTGCTTTTCGGATTACGGAGTCCGCCTCCATGTTGTTAAGTAGGCCTACCAACGTTTGGTAGTCCAACTCCGCCTTGCGTTCTGCCTCCTCAAGCCACTGTTTACAAAGCAGCTTCTCGCACTTCTCCTGCATAAGCGCTTTCCATGCTTCCTCCTGCTTGCAAACCAACGCTTCCTCGAGTCGTTTTGCCTCCCGCTGAGCCTCTCGCTCCAGTCGTCGTTTTTCTCTTCGTTGCTCCTTGAGCCAACGATGGTATGCCTTAATGTGGGCATCACGTTGTCGCCTGTCCACCACAGCGGTGACCTTTCTCTGTACTTTCTTTGTAATCGCGCATCCATGCGCCCATTCTGCCTCGAAGGCAATTCCGATCTCGCCCAACGTCATGTTGGCGAAGGGTAACACGTAATGGAAGACTTGATCCATTGTGACGAGTGGACCGAGTGTGATGATAAGATGGTAATGAGATTGTTATGTAACAACCTGCAGAATGCCTTGTGTAAAAGGCGTGTTTCGTTCTGTAACAAAAATCTTCGATAACTTCAGTCTCTCAGCACTACTGACAGCTATCCGTTCGTTTGGCTATATGGTAGACGATCTCAGATGAGACGATGTCGACTGGGGTTCCAACGGTTGACTTGCAAGACGTGGTGCCCAGGGTTTCACTTGGATGTCCTCGTGCTCAGTTCAAAGAACCGATACGTTATTGGTATTCCGAGACTGTTCTCCTTGATACACGTCACATCAGGCAAGTTGTCTTCATTGTCGACCAACAGCAATCAGGCTCGGTCCGTACTGGTGCACCTACACCACATAGAGACGAAGGTCCTCCTGACTGTTTTATTGCCTAGTCCACGGTTTTCACTTGCCACACTACTGGTCTCATCGATGCTGCCTCTACAGCCAAGGACGTGCTCTGACACAGTAGCCATTTGTCGCCACAGAATAAAATGCAGTCGATGTCGTCCAGAACGTGGAACAATGTCGACAAAAGATGAATACGAGTTTGCCTCATGTAACGATGAGCAAGTCGTGCTCCTCATTATTGAGTCAAATGGTGAGGTGATAAGCCTTATGATTATGTTAGAAGGTCATTCCAATGATAACCTCAAGGTTTGAGAAGAGTGAGAAGAGAAGAGTAATAGTTGCTGTGTGGTACGACACAAACAATCGTAAGGCTAAGGAGCACTACCTACTAACCACTCCTTATATACCTTGAGCCTCATGTTTCCCATGAGTCAATCATGTGATCCTCCCCTCCTGACTTCCGATGACTCAGCCATCCTACCGTCGCTGACATAACCCTCCTGTGGCTGCGTCTTATGTAATTAAGAAAATAGAAAAATAAAGAAATCGTAACACTATCCCATTATTCTCCTGGCCACAATCACTCATGGTGAGCAGCGGAATCCCTATCAAATTAGACTTGAAACATCTGATTGACCATTTGATCAAGCACATACCACCAACCTGATGACCAGCCTCAAGGTAGTAGCCAATCAACAGACGTGGATTACGATTACACCACCATATTTTTAGCCAAGCAAACCAGCCACTATATGGATCGATACCAAGGTGAAGCCACAAACCAAATCTGCCCCACTTGTCATGCTGGTCTACCAACCAATATTCCATTACACCAGCAGACCAGAAGTGCCTCCTTCGAAAGTGGCCGCTTTTACGAGCATCAACTGCATCTGGTTCAATCTCCTTGAGAAACTCATTAACAAGCTTCCTATCATCATATTGCCACAACCAAATGAGTCCCCCTGCTTCTGTATGGATATAATTTGCACATACTCAGGAACTTTGATCAAATAGTCTTGACAAATCATTGTGACCATTCTGCGAGCCCCCATAGTTGGAAAGCGGCTGCGTAGAACCTTATAGATCTCCTTGATGGTATTAAATGTTGCACCCTGCTGCGCCATTCCCTTCAGATTAAATTTCTTGCATAGTCGTTGAACAGTCTTCGTGCTGATTCCATTATAATCAACTGTTCGGGGCGCAAAGCTCATGAATGTACACGAACCTCAATCCATATTTTTCTCGATCAAAATGATCCATACAATGATCAGCAAGCTTGGTGTCAGGGAACCCTAGACGCCAATAGTATCTTATCCATTGTTCCAGCTCGCTAACAGGTGCTGAAAATCCACTTGAATGTCTCTCACATATGACTATTTGAAAGCACAAACTTACGGACTGGTTTATACTGGTTTTTACATTTCGGGACATCCCCTCTGCTGTCAGGATCTTCAAGTGATGTTGACATTCCGCTGCTGTCATACTCTAAGGAATAGTCTTGTATAAAGCCACGTTGCATCCACATTGTGGACACTGGACACATGATCAATATCTATCGGATCTACCCATTACCTGTTGATGCAACGAGAAAGCCAAGATATGATGAAGATATCAATTTACTTAATATGTGACAACTCAGAGGTGCCTAGTACTCATGTGCCAACTTGCTGCCATGCTTTTTGCCTTTACATTAGCTGAGGTGCCAGCTCTTTAAACAAAAGAGAAGCTTACCATTGCATTCTAGTGCCACCCAGTGTCGACATTGTTGTCATACTCCCAAGCCGGATAGCCCTCCACTTCAGATATGGCCAGTCACCCTTGACCCTGAAGGTATGTTTGGTCATGTTGCGACAGGGTAATCTGGCATCGGCAGTCAGTAACAGAGGTCGGCAATCAAAAACCGTGCTAAGCGGTGAGAAAATGAGCTGTCCAGGTTCTGTTGCCATATTTAATGACTCGGGTGAGAAATAAATCTTGGCCACATCTCGTCATCGTCTCATGCCTGGTTCAGAGTGTGAGTCCTATGCCTGGGGCACCTCATATATTTGAAGAAGAGTGAGGAAGTCTCGACTTAGAGGGGTTGGCTACAGCAGATGTGTGCCACCATTCATTATTATTGCAACAGGTTAATCACGATGTATATCGTAGGACGACACTCACCGCATTCAGACCACATCGGATGATCCTAGCGTGACTTCTATGTCTATGAAAGTATGTTAGCTATTAGCCATGCTGAACCCCGCTCAAGTTCCTACCGTCAATAAGAAATCAGAGAAGAATAGTCCTGACTTCGCCAGGGACAAGGGCATAGCAGGGCCCAGAGTTAGAAGCATTGCCGCAGTAAGTAAATTCATAACCAAAGCTATCGCATGAAATTAACAGCTTTTGAGCAGCAAGACGTATCTGACATTCACATCCTCAGCAATTCAAATAATGTCGAGATCAAGGACACCCAATTCTATGCCGCAGGGAGAGATATCACAGCAAACTATTTCGAAGGTGAGATTCATCTCCTAGCATTTGTATGCACCCTGACGTCATACGATGTTGTCAGATCGATCACTTAGCATGATTCCATATGCTGAAGAAGCTGGCATCGATACCACAAAGGCCTGTTTGGACGGGACGAGAATTGATATTCTGGCCAAAGTTGAGGGTTGGCTCACTGCCACTGATGTATCTACCCCACGCGTTCTCTGGATTTCAGGCCCTGCTGGTACTGGCAAGTCTGCAATTGCCCACACTGTTGCCCACAGGTGGATAGCCAAAAAGAAGGGTATTGGATCATGCTTCTGTTTCAACCGACAGGTTGTCAATCAAGGAGATTCAATTTCTGTGGACAGCCTAGATATTTTAATCATAGACTCATGTTGAATGCTCCTTTGCACCACATAATGCTCAGTTTATGTCATGAAGGGGCCTAGATGTGACAAGTATGTGGAAATTGGATGGCAAATTCACCACATCATTTTTAAGGATGGAAAGGATATGACGACGTGAGGATCCATCACCAGTTTCATCCAGAGCATCAATGACAAATAAAACAGGTTCAGTTATGTTCTCCACAAAGGAGGTGACAGGCTTTTCAATCAGCTTGCACCACTGTTGAGTTACATCAGGAGTAGAAGCAAGTGCAGGCTCAGTCAGAGTAAGGTTGATCAAATAGTCTTTCAACCAAGGCATGTGACCTGCCAAGTCACGTGCAATGGTGCTAAACAACTTTTGAGCATGAT
>JAENRT010000109.1:0-20638 GCA_032173475.1 Amanita phalloides
ATGTGCATGACTGTGCATTGCTGTGCTTCACACAGCACCTGACAGTCTCATGACTGTAGGATGATAAAYCACAATAGAAATCCYCAGTRRYTGCTATTTATAGAARYGAACTCRYGACCACAACTCRYTAGATTAGARYTATATAAACCTGTGTAGGTAGATGTGAATCTACATCCTCTTTACTCCAAGAGATCCAGCTACAGCTACAAGTAAGTATTTCACTTACTTAGCTCTACTATTCTGCTGTGCCTGTCGCCATGATGCTTTGACATTTTTGACCTTCACCATTCCCCTGCGTCGGTAGCCTTCACTGCTATTAGAACACTGTCCAAGTTGATTGCCATCCCACAGGGGTCCAATACCCCATTCTTTGGAGGGTATATAAAATCTACCTGGTCAGAGGATTTGTGACTGCAACCGGAGAAAACATGTGGATGACTGTCACAGCAAAATCAAGGAGTTTGGTCATGTTGAAGCTGCCATTCGACATACCAATGATGTAGGTGCGATGGAAGCCAACCACTGTGAAAACACTCCAAAATTGCATGCTTTGAACCACTGGGTAAAATCACCCTCCTTTATGACACCTTCCTGAAGGACAGCATCAGCAAAACGGTCGAAAACAGCAGGTGCACGCCCAATTGGGCAGCACGGCCATCAGGGATTCCGATCCCAAAATCTTTCGCCAACTCAGTCAGCATTTCCCACCCACCCCAACTGTCACTGATAACAATCGATATATGCAATATTCAGCTGTACCCTACTATCCGTCCCTCACTGAAAGTTCCCAAACGCCAATGCAATATGCACTGCTGGTGGCAGTCATAAGGATAGACTATGGTGCACTGAACTGGACAAAAAGCCCACAAAAGCAATATTTAGTGCATGGCAACAGTGGCCACTCTTTGCCAATGAGTGGCCATCATAATGGTATGACCACAGATGCCATGAATGGCCATCCATGGCCACAGTGGGATGGATGGCCATTATGGCCATTGCATCATTGCAAAATATTGGATACAACCCAAACTTTCATAAACACACATTGCCAACTCAATGCGTTGGCAACTGATTGTTGTGTGCCACATTCGTAGTTGTTTAGGGCAGGAAAAAGGATAAACTGTATATGATATTCAACATGAAACTTTTGAATATGTATTGTCCAACCCTTGGTATACTCCACCATGTCCCTTCCTCCCTGAGGCACCTGCAATGCCCAACTGTGCACTTGTGACAATACCATCTTCCAACTACCCTTCCGGAGCCATGCAACCCACAGGGAGGAGCCCTGTCTATGCTCCCATCCTTACTGGATGCACTGTGAATCCAACACAATCACAGGTGACCAATGGACTGCTGCAATTGCACACAGTCCACCTGCTCTTGCATATGGTAATGTCATGAGCCATTTGAGCCTTGCCAATCCTCTGAGCCTATGGGTTGTGGCCCCACCCCCAACAGGCAGTGTGCAACAGCAATGTACCAGTTCTGCTCGGCAACGCCATGTCCCTCCCAGTCGCTGAACCTCTCAACCCAACCAACCTCGTATGTCAGGAAGCCCTGCCACACAACCTGCTCCAACAATGGTCCCAACTTTGGTTGATGACAAGAACAATGTGTTTGTTGTTGGCATTTGGCCATTTGTGGTGTGTGCTTCAAATACCTATCCAAGAGCATTGCAGCTAATGGTTATCAGTTATCCAAATCCAACTCATATCCCTCCTACCCACCACCATCTTTGGAATTCCAACCCCGTGACTTTGGCGCTGTTGTTGAAACCTTGACTGAGGCAAAGCTAACCTTTGACCTCCTCATGACAGAAGAGGACCCACATCCCTGGAAAAGGTTTGACCAGCAGGTATGAATGCATCTTGAAAACAATGGGTTCTACATGCCTTTGAAGCCCAACGATGATGGGGAGAACTTGAATAGGCTGTCATGGGACCTGGTCACCAAGACAAAGGAGAAAAAGGATGGCACCATACCTCTCAAGACCAACCAGGTGTATACATCCCAGTTCACCATGGCCTATTTGCATCAGATGGTGATCCACCATCTGGAACAACAAAATGTTTCCTTGCTGATCATTGGTATGCAATATGCTATGTCGAGGCCCTTTGCTGACATGATGTGCCTCAGTGCCGCTCAAGGGAAACATAATCGGTCCAATTGTGCCAATGGGTCAATGCCATGCTTGCTTTCCTTGGCGCTTGATGGCCAAGCACGATTTTCTGAAGCTATCCATACCAAGGGGTAGAGGATATGACAATTCCATTCCCAGCCATTGTCCACTTGACAAAGACGTTTCTATAGATGATCAGTCCAACCCAGATGAGGTGAGTATCATTTTACAGCCCTTTTCATGGCACACTAACAACCATCTGTAGATACTGGCTCATCATGAGCCACCTCCCCCACCTTTGGTTCGTCACCATTCTTTCCAAAATCCCATAGAGGAGCTGTTTAATAATGAGCTCATAGATACCTGCTTGTTGTACCCTGTCACTCTCAGTTTGTAGACCTGTTCCACAACCAGCCTCCAAGTACTGACAACTCAAATTAGCCTCTGATTCGGATCAGCCATATCCAACAGAAACCATTGGAGGCAGAGCCAGAGGAGATCCCAGTGCCCCAGGTTGCAAAGTTATTGCCAGCTCTACTGACAGCCTGGAAAAATCGTGTTAAAAATGGACACGGTGACCATGATTATATGTTAACTGCACCATTTGACATTCTGCCCCATGCCTTCATTCACTTGGTTAGAGCTATGATGCGCAATACCAGGCGCCAGGCCTATCAACCTGAAACAGCACTGGTTGAATGCAACATTCTGGATAGGGCTGCACTACTCACTGCACAGTTCTCCCCCTTTGGCATGTACATCTTGATATCCACCTTCTTGTTCCATTTCACATGTCATCTATAGATCAGATTCTCAAACATGGGCATTTGGCAATGGCCCAGCTCGATACACCTATCATGGAGCCATCGCCGCACACATTGTGGATGGCAATCGCTGGAACATAATGGGTGAAGGCACCTACTACACACTGAACTTATCAACGGATTCCTTGTTAGTTTCATCATCATTGCTGGATGAATATCGGCTTGATGGAGTGCTTGCTGTGTTGGCTTCTTGTCCAGCCAAACCCCATCAGCCCTTTTCTTCTATATGCTGCCTGTTTCAGCAACGCCACCTGTTTAGATCGAAATTCTGAGCACCTTCTTGCCCTCATTCCTGATAAACAAACACGGTTCATCCTTTCTGCCATCCAAAGTTTCAGGAACACTATGGTGTTGTCACCAGTGGAAGCCTATAGGCATCCAGTTGCATCACATGCTATTGAACTGGGGCTTGTAGAGGTTACTAGGCCCATTTAACTTGATACATCATTGCTCACATTCTTTGTTCAGCTGGATTATTTCCATGAGGCTCGTGAAGATGCACTTCATCACCAGCTTGTTCTGCGTCTCCTGGCAATGACCTTACTAGGCCACACAGACCCCTGGTTACACCGATGTTTCTTGGCCTTCAGCGAAGGTTTCAACCTCAAGTTTCTCGGAATATCATGCCTTGTGGAGGTAAATCAGCTCAGTTAACAGATAGGAACTGCTAACTTATGTTGTTAAGCCAGGAGATGGTGCTGACCCTGAAAACTTTGATTTTCAGTCACAGTTTTTTGCCACTATTTATGGGAGCTGCATCTGTGGGCCCAGCGATGTCTTAGACCACCTTGTCATAAAGGGTGAGATGAGAGAAAAGAAGGAGGAGGTACTTTTCAAGCTCTTTGTGCTTCACCTTTGTTGATGGCTTCATGGGTTGGGCCACCCCACTGAATTGGTTGGTGAGTTCTTTAGTCAGCATGAATACCATGCAAGCTTGCAGGTGGGGCCAGCCTTCTGTTCAATCCTGTTGTGGAAGTCAATGACAGATCTTGAGGTCTTGCCAGTGGTAGGGATGACGCAAGCATCGGTACATCTTGGCCATCCATATCTTCTAAAATAATGTCTCATTTCATACCCTAGATTTGTCTAAAATACATACCTGAAAAGGAATTAGGCCAAACATCCTTGAACATAGCAGTGCATGCCTGTGTCATGGACATGGATGTTGTTATTGACCAATTTGTTGCCAACATCCTGTTGGAACCAGGAAACCTTGACAATACCCAATCAACAGCATTCGACCTTTGGTGGCATCCTCAAATACTGGGTATAGCCGGAAAGTTTAATATGTTGTGATGGTTGGAATAGCAAAAGGGCATGGCTGAGATCAGTTTCTGCCCCAGTTTATTGCAATGTAAAGTTATTTATTGTTCATATATGTTGGTTGAAATAAAACCATTTGCAATTGCTGTTTAACCACTCAAAACAGCATCTGACATATTGATAATGCCCTATCCCATATCATCTTTCGAATCTCCATGTTATAGGTGTTAATGTCAAACTCTTGAGCAATGGTTGCATCCAGATGATGTAACTTGTCACGACCAAAAGGGCAGTTTGGAGAGTCACATTGCACCTGGTTGAACCTGTCAGGTGCATGGTTGTTGAAGGGATTCTCATCCCAGTCCAGTATATGGTCAATCAGTTCACCATCTTCAAGGGCTTCATAATCAATCCCAAAAGCACCATGGTCATCCACTGCTTCATCATGCGCCCTGATCCTGTCATCCATTGCTGGAATCTCATGCTCCCGTAAGCCCATCAGGAACATCTGACATGGTGACTTGTTGTGCTCATACTTCAGCTGCATCGTATGTGCATTCCAGTGTTCAGCCCATTCCAAGACATCCTTGTTGAGGGCTTCCAAAAACAAGTGGTGGAGAAGCCAAATATGGCCTGCTGAATCTATGTTGAGGCCATGACAATGTTCAAGGCTTTCAAAGAAAGGCTTCCACTTGGACACCAAGACACATCCTAGTTCAAGCCATAAGTGCTCTATGCGCATGTTATGCACTAAACTAAGTTAAGTATGCCATCAGATCGTTTCAAGATATTCACCAAAAATTCGAGACGCTTACCACCCAAAAATGTAAGATCCTCACCCATCCCCTCTTTGCTCTATCATATAGAGTGCGACTCAGACGTTCTCTGTGCCATGGTCTCCGTGTACATGGCTTGGTAGGCCATGCAACCTCACTGCATCTTTGAACAGGGACAACACAGTTGCTGACTGGTTGTTGTCACTGTACCTCATCCCTGTTATAAAATGGGATTTGCCATCCATGAACCACAAATTTCCACCTGATCAACTCTACAATGAATTAGTACGCCCAATGTTTGTTATGATTGCAARGTAATCTCTTGTAGGACTGTTCTTATTTTATCTTTATTACTCATATCTACTGCACATGGACAGCCTCTTCCTTTCATAACTACCTTCACATTTCCTTTCTCAGGTCGTTACAGCTTCTCTTCCTTTTTCGTCTCTACTGTTCTCTAAAAACGTATATAAACCCTCATGTATTGTCTTCTTCTTTAGTTCCAATTTAATCAAATCTTGCCCTCATCATTCTGAATGGCTTTGAGCACTCCTCTCCTCATCATCGCGCTTACCCTCCTTTCAACTTTCGTCATCATCATACTAGACATCGGAACTCTTGTCCAGTAGACTGGGAACAGACCGAGACTCTGTTTGCCACTNTCAAACTCTTGAGCAATGGTTGCATCCAGATGATGTAACTTGTCACGACCAAAAGGGCAGTTTGGAGAGTCACATTGCACCTGGTTGAACCTGTCAGATGCATGGTTGTTGAAGGGATTCTCATCCCGGTCCAGTATATGGTCAATCAGTTCACCATCTTCAAGGGCTTCATAATCAATCCCAAAAGCACCATGGTCATCCACTGCTTCATCATGTGCCCTGATCCTGTCATCCATTGCTGGAATCTCACACTCCCATAAGCCCATCAGGAACATCTGACATGGTGACTTGTTGTGCTCATACTTCAGCTGCATTGTATGTGCATTCCAGTGTTCAGCCCATTCCAAGACATCCTTGTTGAGGGCTTCCAAAAACAAGTGGCGGAGAAGCCAAATATGGCCTGCTGAATCTATGTTGAGGCCATGACAATGTTCAAGGCTTTCAAAGAAAGGCTTCCACTTGGACACCAAGACACGTCCTAGTTCAAGCCATAAGTGCTCTATGTGTATGTTATGCACTGAACTAAGTTAAGTATGCCATCAGATCATTTCAAGATATTCACCAAAAATTCGAGATGCTTACTGCCCAAAAATGTAAGATCCTTGCCCATCCCCTCTTTGCTCTATCATATAGAGTGTGACTCGGATGTTCTCTGTGCCATGGTCTCCGTGTACATGGCTTGGTAGGCCATGCAACCTCACTGCATCTTTGAACAGGGACAACACAGTTGCTGACTGGTTGTTGTCACTGTACCTCATCCCTGTTATAAAATGGGATTTGCCATCCATGAACCACAAATTTCCACCTGATCAACTCTACAATGAATTAGTACGCCCAATGTTTGTTATGATTGCAATGTAATCTCTTGTAGGACTGTTCTTATTTTATCTTTATTACTCATATCTACTGCACATGGACAGCCTCTTCCTTTCATAACTACCTTCACATTTCCTTTCTCAGGTCGTTACAGCTTCTCTTCCTTTTTCGTCTCTACTGTTCTCTAAAAACGTATATAAACCCTCATGTATTGTCTTCTTCTTTAGTTCCAATTTAATCAAATCTTGCCCTCATCATTCTGAATGGCTTTGAGCACTCCTCTCCTCATCATCGCGCTTACCCTCCTTTCAACTTTCGTCATCATCATACTAGACATCGGAACTCTTGTCCAGTAGACTGGGAACAGACCGAGACTCTGTTTGCCACTGTCAACTTAGAATGAATCATGTCAAGGACATCGATCTTAACACAAATTGGAACTCACGACTTGCTCAGTGTATCTACACTAGCACCCACACATTGAACAAACCTCCTAGCAAGGAACAGAATTAATACACCATTGAAACCTGAACCTCTAATCTGAGGCCCCCGAATGGATCTGTTCTTTTCAGACAGAAATACTATCTAGATAAACAAGAAGTTTATCCATCAACCACCGAAGAAGGTTGGCGCTATTTATCAGGAACTATGAAACAGAACCTGCCAGTACCAAGTGAATTCTTCGAAGGAGAAGAACAAGAAGGAAACTATTACAAAGCATTACCAGCAGACCTTTGGATACAGTGGATAAACAAAGACAGAGATATACCGAAGCAACTATACTTTGCCCCTACCGAAAAACCAGAACGAACCTGGTGGGAAAAATTCTGCGATGCATACAATCTTGATATTGAAGATGAGTATGTTGCGTTCCTCCGGAATTCGCATCGCTTTGGGAAGAATACAAGGAGAAGAAACAGATTGAATCTGATTTAGAACCGGAACAAGCACCAAAGGACCCTGAACCCCCTAAAACCGAACCAGATATGGCAACTGAAACTACCACTCCAAAAGCAGATATTAAACCACAACCGATTACTGTATTTACAGGAAAAAGAGTTGAGGCATGCACCTTCATTGATTCACTTGAGGACCTCTTCGAATTAAATCCCCACAGCTACGAAGGGAAACATGAGAAAAAGATCAGATACACCCTTGCCTGTCTTGGACCAGAATTAAACGACTGGAAGGCAATTATTCGCAATGAATTAAACAATGAAACCAGATTAGACTGGAAAAATTACCCTGCATTTACAAAGAGATTCCTCAGGCTTAGCAGGATACACCACAATGACAGACGTCTACATCAAAGCAGAAAACCTTCACAATGCATGGGAAACTATGCAACTAATTGGGAAACAAACAGGATCTGGAACACGTCCTAATTTTAACCGAAACACGAACCGATCTGGATCTACTAGGACCATCAGCACCTTTCCTTTTGGACAGCTTAGTGACGAACAGAAAGAAGAATACAGGAAGACAGGGAAGTGTTTCAGATGTGGAACACAAGGACACATCTCCAGGGATTGCCATAAATGTAAAAACCAGTCCCCATCAACATCCTCGTTTCAGAATAAAAACATCCAATCAGTCACTGAAGAAACGAAGGAACCGGAATCCGATGCAAAGAAGATCAGAGCAATGATCAAAGCAATGCCCAGCAGTGAATGCTTGGATATGTTTAATCAGCTCGAAGAAGAGGGTTTTTAATCCAGAGGCATCAGACAGCAGTTGATACCTCCATAAACAACGGACTTGAACAGTTAGCACTTGACTCTGTAATAGTAAAATCGAACAATAAAAAATGAATTTCTATTACTGTTCAATCACCCAACCTACCTGCTGAAACTTCTGCTCTAATTGATTGTGGAGCTGAAGGAAACTTCATTGATGATGAAATAACGCTAAACTTAATCAAAGAAAAGCTTAAACAACCAATTAAAGTTCAAAATGCTGATGGAACAATTAATCTCAATGGAATGATCACGCACTATGTCCTAATCCATTACTCGATTGAAGGCAAAAACCACAGTAATTGATTTCTCATCACTAAGCTTGGTGATCAGAAATTAATACTTGGAATACCTTGGCTGGAAGAAAATAACCCAACAATCGATTGGAGAAATAAAACAATTCATTTTATTAATGAAGAAAGAAGACCAAAAACTATATGGCAGATGGCACTTGACACTAAACAATGGGGAGAAGACGAATACTGGATCAGAGTAAAGACGTCTACCTCACAAGTGCTAGAACATCAGAAGATAAACAAAGACCCACCAACAATACTCCCAGATATCTATAAACACTGGGAATCGGTATTTGAAAAAACAGCATCAGAGCGCTTCCCTTCTAGTCGATTATGGGACCATGCCATTGAGTTAAAACAAGGTTTCTTGCCAAAAGTTAGCAAGATATACCCATTATTGCCAAAAGAACAATCATCACTTGACGAATGGATTGAGGAACAACTAGGGAAAAAATATATCAGACCATCAAAATCCCCCCAAGCATCACCATTCTTCTTTGTTTCTAAGAAAGAAAGCGGGGCACTGCGACCATGCCAAGATTACCATTATCTAAATGAATGGACAATCAAGAATGCATACCCTTTACCTTTGGTATCTGACTTAATGACGAAACTAGCTGGTGCCCAATATTTTACGAAATTAGACCTCCGATGGGGGTACAACAATGTTCGCATTAAAGAAGGAGATGAATGGAAAGCAGCATTTATCACCAATCGAGGATTGTATGAACCAACTGTCATGTTCTTTGGACTCTGTAATTCACCATCGACATTTCAAACCATGATGAACGAATACTTCCGGGATATGATAAACGAGGGATGGCTAGTCATTTACATGGACGATATTTTAATCTGTGCAAACACAGAAAAGGAGTTAGAAGACTGTACAAAACGCATACTCATTCGATTACAGGAAAACAATCTATTCCTGAAATTGGAAAAATGCAAATTCAGCATACAAGAAGTTGAGTTTCTAGGAATGATCATCACACCCGGACATATACAAATGGACCCAGTCAAACTCGCCAGAATTGCAGAATGGCCTACACCAACTACTGTTAAACAAGTACGATCTTTCCTAGGTTTTGGAAACTTTTACCGTCGTTTTATTGGCAATTTTGCCGCAATTGCAAAACCCCTAACCGACTTAACAAAGAAAACAGAAGAATTTACGTGGACTACAGAACGACAAACCGCCTTCGATACCCTCAAGTCCGCTTTCGCTTCCATGCCTGTATTACAAATGCCAGACCCATCTAAACCATTCATCTTGCAAACAGATGCATCAAATAAGGCAATAGGAGCAGTATTAAAACAAGTGGATACAAACAGAGCGCTCCATCCTTGTGGATTTATTTCACATGCTCTAACACCAACGGAACAAAATTATCAAATCTATGACCGAGAATTATTAGCAATCATTAAAGGACTGGCAACATGGAGACATCTCCTTCATGGTTTGCCTCACACATTGGTTATCCATTGTGATCACAAAAATTTGTCATACTACCGAACCGCCCAAAGACTAACTCCTCAACAAGCGCGATGGTCATCATTCTTATCAGAATTTGACATGAGAATCAAACATGTACCTGGGACAAAAATGTTCGAGGCCGATGCACTCTCTCGCAGACCCAATCACATGGAAAATTCAGAACAACAAGATGACATAGTGGTCCTCCCTGCAGAGCGGTTCATCAGGCTCATTAATGACAACTTAGCCAATGACATTAAGAAAGCGATGGCAACTGACGATTTCGGTCGTATTCTGGTCGAAGTAACTCAAACGCATCATGCTCCGCCAATAAAATCCAAACTACAAGATTGGATGCATGTCGATGGCATTATCTACTATCAAGGAAAGACCTACATACCTGATCAAGCGAATCTTCGCACATCACTAATTAAGGACATCCATGAAACACCTTCGTCTGGACATCCTGGTCAATTTAAAACATTAGAACTGTTAAAGCGTGACTACTGGTGGCCAGGAATGGCTAGACAAACTAGACAATGGGTCGAAGGCTGTGCCTTATGTCAACAAATGAAAGTTAATACTCACCCAAACGCTCCAGCACTGTACCCAATTCCATCTAAATCCACTCACCCTTTCCAACAGGTCACACTCGACTTCATCACAGATCTACTCATCTCAGATGGCTTTGACTCTATCCTGGTCATGGTGGACCATGGTCTTATGAAGGGGGTAATTTTCACACCCTGTAAGAAAACTATCGATGCCCTCGGAACAGCAGACATCTATATTTCTGAAATCTTTAAACGATTTGGACTCCCTGACGTCCTCATCTCCGACCGAGGTCCCCAATTTGCAGCAAAGGTCTTCCAAGAAATTCGCAAGGCATTGAGAATTGATCATAGGATGAGCACAGCATATCACCCTCAAACCGATGGCGAAACAGAACGAGTCAATCAGGAACTTGAGATATATCTCGGATGTTTTGTACAAACGAACCCCACAAATGGAAATCATTCCTTCCTATTGCAGAATTTGTGCACAATAACCGATATCATGACACCGTGAAAGCACCCCCATTTTGACTAATGTATGGAATAGATCCAATCGCTATCCCAACAGCTTCAATCAGAATGAATACACCTGCTGCTGAAAACTGCTTACAACTACTACAAAAAGCAAGACAAGAAGCGCTAGCAGCACACAAATTAGCTAGACAAATGGTCGCTGCCCGAAATAGAGATAAATCAATTAAACTTGAAAAAGGCGACAAAGTCTGGCTTGACAACAGGAATCTGCGCATTCCATATGAATCAAGGAAATTAGCACCGAAACGAGAAGGACCCTTTGTAATTGAACAAGTCATGGGACCAGTGACATACAAACTGAAACTCCCGAAACAATGGCAAATTCACCCCGTGTTTCATGCCTCGCTTCTCATGCCCTACAAGGAAATGGATATATATACATGGACCAAACTATGTGAAACCGCCTCCTGAGGTCATAAACGGACAAGAAGAATTCGAAGTAGAAGCAATTCTCACACACTGACGACGTGGCGCAGGGTACCATTACCTAGTAAAATGGAAGGGGTATGGACCAAATGACAATTCGTGGGAACCCGAACGCAACCTAACCAATGCTGCGGAAATCCTTCTACAATATAAGAAGAGAAGATGGTTGTAAAACACCTTCATGACATGATATTTCAACCACATATACTTGAAACAAACCCATCTCATAAACAAACGACATGCCGCCCCCCACTCTCACTATGCTATCAACCGAAATAACTGTGGGAATCTGCATCATGTATTTTTCCTGGACCCACGTTTGCATCATCCCCTTCGAAGACGACATTCTCATCCTACTAGAATGCCGTCAATTCATCGTATTGTCTGTATCAAACATGGACCCTGAATATCCACATGCCCTAAGAAACGCCATCAACTAAATGCTCCACCTGTTTGGTTGACTCTGGTTCGAAACCAGAAACATGACGAAATATGGCGAATACTGAATGCTGCCATTACCGTTGATAACTGGTTAAGTTACCGAAACTTCGCAAGAAGTAAGGACAATGTCTTCAAGGCCAGATACCTCTACTACTTGTTTCCTCAAAAGGTTGTCTTCAGGAACCCGTCAATTCCCACACATCAGGAAACCCTCAGATCAATGATCCTGGACACGGAATTACTTCGCACCCTCACTAAGGAACTAGAGGAAGCAGCAATGGATGACAACCCAGATCCCGATCCATGGGAGGATTTCCTATTCATGTAAAATTGAATTCTCAGTGTCCGACACTAAGACCTGAGTCAACCGCTATAAAACAATACCCGATTTCAGTACAACCCTAACAACCTTCACATACATTCGAAAATGTTGTCTTTCGTCGCCATCCTCTACATCCTCACCATTGTCTTCCTTGCCAGCACCCACTGGTGCGTCAACCCTTCCCTCGATGCCTACGGCGAGGACCAGCCCCTCGAGGTCCTCATGACCACCACCACCACCACCATCATCGAGGACACGGATCTCCACGTCCACCCTGCTGAACTTGCCACCCCCGTCACCCAGCTCACCCACCCCATTGTCATCTGGCCTCGGAATACTGCCCTCGAAAACGTCAGCCAGTCCCTCGCCCTCCTCATCCTCCAATACAATCTATTCACCGAACCCCTCAACGTTTACATGGCCCTGACACTTCACACCGACCCCCACCTCCTCTCCTATGACAAATGAGATGCCACACTCGAACAAGTGTGGCAACTAAAAAGATCGATCAAGACTCTTCAATGGCGGGTCGAAACGGCAGCCAAAGACATCGACAACATCGCCAAGTGGCTGGAGTCTTGACAGGACCATGGATGGACATCCTCCAGCTGGTAGAAGTCGGTGACTTCTCGCATACGAAGGGGGTAATGTTATGATTGCAACATAATCTCTTGTAGGACTGTTCTTATTTTATCTTTATTACTCATATCTACTGCGCATGGACAGCCTCTTCCTTTCATAACTACCTTCACATTTCCTTTCTCAGGTCGTTACAGCTTCTCTTCCTTTTTCATCTCTACTGTTCTCTAAAAACATATATAAACCCTCATGTATTGTCTTCTTCTTTAGTTCCAATTTAATCGAATCTTGCCCTCGTCATTCTGAACAGCTTTGAGCACTCCTCTCCTCATCGTCGCGCTTACCCTCCTTTCAACTTTCATCATCATCATACTAGATGTCGGAACTCTTGTCCAGTAGACTGGGAACAGACCGAGACTCTGTTTGTCACTATCGACTTAGAACGAATCACATCAAGGACATCAATCTTAACAACGTTCAGCCTATCAGATGGGACACATACTATGGTTTCCATCATGGTGCCACAAGGAATTGACAGCAGGAACGGAATATACTTGTCTTGCAACTGGACGATGCAAAAATCATGGGTGGAGGCCCACAACTCGATAGTATGAGTCCCGAATGCACTGCTGCGATACCTGATAACCCCTAGAACACACAGCTCCTCACAGGTATTCAACTCCATAGTCTGGGAACACCTGTAAAATGCTCCCTACTAGAACATCCAGGGTGTCTGGATTGCTATTGATACTGGACATGGTTGGGCCAGTAGGCTGCCATTGTTTGGTCTGTGTCCCATCCTGATGCTCAATAAGCTGAATTACAGGGGGTGCCTGTTCAGCTAACCCATAGTCCAGCAGACAATGCTGAATGGTCCTCAGATGGATGCCCAGTTCATCTGCTATGGCGTGCAGAGATTGTACTTGTGAGGCGTATGCCAGCCAGTTTTGATCTATCTCTATGCGCCCTCTTCCTCCCATACCTTGGCTGGTTACCTGGAGAACTGGAAGCAGTGCTGCTCCATTGTCATCTCAGGCTTCAGCGGCAGCTTCATCCAAAGCACTGAGCATATTTTCTACAGATGTTTGTATCGTAGCCATGTCTGGAGGGTTAATGAACATTCTCATCTATTGTAGCTGTTAGTCATTCTTTTCTATTCAGCAACGTATTAATGATAAATACCCTGTCGACATCCTGTATGAACAGGTGAACCTTGTCCCACTGAGCATCTATGCGTGTGTGCCATCTCTGCGATGGATCCATAAAGTGCCATGCACTCATTCACCCAACCCTGTAAAAGCAGTTTGAAGGTTGATGGCTGGGTCCATGTGCCAACCTCCAAAGTGACGATTGATACTTTAAGGGTTGCATGTCGGCATGACAAAGGATGGAAAAACCAAATATCCAGATCCAGCAAAAATTCTTGTGAAATGCAAAGGCACCCTGTTTTCATCTGATTCTTCCAATGCCTCCAAACCAAAATACAATTCACTCCATTGAGGCAGGCGATGGTTCTCGCCACTCAACAAGGGAATGACATGCCCCTCTCAATGATGAAGAGCACACTGATCCACACTGCATAAGTTGGATGGTCTCCAGTCACCACAACATTAATGTCCAGGGCCCTGTCAGAGATGCATGCTGCCCTCACAGCAGGCCACATCCCATGATCAATTTGGATGATGAGGACTACATTTTCCTCAGTGAAGATGAGGGTATGGACATTCATATTAGTAGTGTGGCGACCAATTCATCTGAACCAACCATCTACACAGAGCCTGACAATCAACCACTGAGTCCTCCATCAGCGGAGATGAATGATGGACCTATGGGTCAACAATCAGCAGATGCACATCCCAACATTGTCCTGATAAGAGACCTGCCACAATCAAACGACACCTTTCAGGACCTTCTCCTCATGGCCATCAGCAACAGTTTTGTTTTCAGACGAGAAGTTGCAAACATCCCTCAACTGAGCAGGGGGCTGGATGCAACAGGGGATGCAACAGATAATGCAGGTGCTACCCAACCCCTTAGTTTGGCTGACAGGTCCAATGCCCCCCTTTCAGAAACAACAGGCCCTGGCCCATATCAACATCCTTGCACCCTCCCATGTTCCACGGCTGCCACACTTGCCATTGCAGCCCTCATGATGTCTGGCAGGTTCATTCAGTGCATCACAATTCTCCAAATTCCAACAGAACCTACCGTGATTGATTTGCTTGCTTTGCTTGTCAAAAGCAAAGGGTCTGATCATCAGCAACTGGTGTCTATGTTAAAGACAATGGACAAGAGAACGGCAACGGTATCCACTGCTGTTGTACCCCTCAACAAGAAGGAATACATGGAGAACGATGGTGATTGGACTCTCAGCCAACGATCATTGGGGTCATGGCATGATTTACAGGAACAGGAAAACCCTACATACGTTGCCAAGTGTCGACCTTCAGACAGATGCCAGCAGGTATTGGAGACCTATGCACTTCAAGCTGCCAAAGATACCCAGGTGTATTTTTTGATCGTGGAGGAGGTCTGTACACAAAATCATCAACAAGCTCCATTCTAACGTGTTTGGCACAGCAACCTGCAGGGCATTTACCCATGGCACATCCAATGGCAGCCACATCAGGCGAGCCTAGCATTCCTGCATGCACAACAAAACCTGACCTGAAAGACACTACCAGAGGAGCAGCTGACCAGTATCTTCATGCCATCATTGGTCCCCATTATTTTGATATTGTCAATGCACATGTCCACAACCGGGCATCGGTCCATGCTGCATATGGCCACATTGTTTTTACACGAGTGGTTGAAGAAGTCTGTAACCACCTCTGCATTCTGTACACAGAAAGGTGTGCACAAACAGAGGAGACAACCACAGCCCATGGTCTATCTGTCACCATGAACAATGTCATCAATGCCTTTCAATACATTGCACCTAGCACATTTGCCAACCATTGTAACATTCACTTCCGGGCCCTGCGAGCCATTGCTCTCCTAAACTCAGCTGGATCCCTGTTAATGAAGGAAGACAGTGAGTATCTGGGGTCCTTAAAGCTCTTATTGGAGACAGATATACTTAGCCTCAGTAACGTACCATGTGCCACTTTTGGTATGCTTGCAGACATGAGAAGGTGACTAATGATGCTGCTGACCTGGTACTAGATCTAGTTAGTGGCTCTGTATAATCACCTTTATGTTGCTTATAAATTCAATGGCTTGCACTTGGGCTTGAAAACAGTGGGATGTGAAAATCAAGGGTGCCTTTTGCATGGCCATTGTCCTCCATACTAAGAACAGGGCCTGTAAACCAGGCAGTACCAGCTATGGCGCAGAGCACCCATGCATGCATAACATACAGGTGGATAACGATACAAGTGATGTCTTCAGTGTGAAAGGGCAAGGTGGCTATGGAGAACATGGTGGCTCTTGAGGGTCAAAATTGGATGGCAACCGCTTAGCTTGGGCATGGCCATGGTCCCCCATGCCCAGAATGTGGTTGGAGAGCACAGAGCACTTGGACAAGCGAAGTGTATGGGTGGATAGCTATACAAGCGTGGTCGCCTGTGTGAGCAGGCATGGGCATGCCCTTCATGCAGCCTGTAGCTAGCCTAAACAGAACAGAACTCCTCCAACACGGCATACATATTCACAGCTTTGGACCACTGTGCCTCGTTCTCCCTTTCCCTCAGCATTTCATCTTCTGCTGTAGCCGTTGCACCCCATTCCTTATCAGACTGGAACCCATTTTCCACCCACCTTAGCAAATGACCCAATATGTACTGGATCATGGAAAACCATTTCTCCCTGTTGGAAATGGAGGTGGTAGAATGGAGAAGAAGTGCAGATGGCATCAGGATGGTCAAACCAGGTGGAAAATCCACAAAAAGGCCATAGTCCCAGAGTACAAAATGCCCACCCTCTGTGGGGTCAAACCAACCAAAGGCAGTGATTGAGCACCAGGAGTTGGCCAGGTTACCCAAATCAGTGTGAGGGTATGTTGTAGTCTGGGTCCCAAGATTGAAGGAACAACAAGGGTAAACCCCCACCACATCATCGTATGGCCAACGGATCCACAGCTCAGGCATGGCGGTATCTAGCTGACACTTCAATGCCTCTACTCCACCTCTGACATAGTCAAAGTTCCGCTTGCCATACATTTCGAAGCCACCTGTGACAGCCATCAGTATAACCCTTGAGGATACATATACATTGGATGGAGGGCACCTCCATCAGCTGATTGAGCATCCTGGACACCCGCTTGTTGTTCTGTCGAAGGTGTTGAGGGACCTATCAAACCTATGAGGGAGGGAGAGGGGGGAGGCTGTGTGATAGCTGACCTTTTGCCCTTGCCCATATGATATCCCATGGGCAAGGGTTGGGAACACACCTCGTCAGTGGGCTCTATGCCTATAAGTCGTTGGCAGCCATGACTCTACATGTTCAAGTGCTTTAAATGCTAGGTCATGTACCTGGTTCCAGGTACCAGACCGAGGCTGACCCAAGAGCACCCCAATCACCCGATTTTCCTGATCTAGGAGCAGGTGAGTTTTCCTTGAGAAGCTGGTTGTCAGCATAGCCCAAGTGTGTTAGCAAATGGTCAACCTGCCCTCCCAGGGGAAATGTTCCATCCCTTCTTTGATCAGCTCCTCCCAACGGTACTTGGGTCTAGGCATATTCTCCAATCACTTCGCAGTCCAGGTGGCCTTGGTAACATAAACATCACTTGCAATATCCAGGGGCAACTGGACTGTGGCTTCATGGGCTGCTTCCAGCCGACATTTTTTCCAAGTGACACCCTTGGCCTTGGTGTCCCCTGTCTCCTGAAACTCCACACGTTTTCTCCACTGATCCCTCTGGTATCGCTTCTTTTGCTGCGCCTGCTGTTTCTCAGATTGGGTCTTATCAGCTCCCCTTGACTCCTCTATGTCGGAATGCAAGGGAGGCTGTGAAGCAGGAGGCATAGCATGGCCTCCTCCAAGGCCCCCTTCCTCCTCCAATGCCTCGATGTCCATAAGAGGGTCGTAAAACAACACCTTGGCCAAACCATCCACGGGTGCATCTTCAGCTTCTGACACCTTGATGTCCATTAGAGGGTCATAAAATAGCTCCTTGGCCAACTCATCCATGGCAGCATCTTCATCTTCATTGTCCTCAGCCTCCTCTGGCTCCAACAGGGGCCCATCAAAGAGGTCATGAGGGGCCTTGTTAGGACGGATCCCACCACAACCACAGGTCTCACAAGAGGAGAGAGAGAACAGAGACGAGCTTTATTGACACAGTAGAAAAGTAAGCTGGGTGAGAGCAAACTTAGAGTCTTAGGACTCCTACCTACAGACACACCTCCTTATATACCTCAGCCTGTTACGGTGATGATTGCAACGTAACGGATGTTCTTTATTTTTAACTCATATCTACTGCGCATGGACAGCCTTTCTATTTCGTAACTACCTTCACATTTCCTTTCTTAGGTCATTACAGCTTCTTTTCCTTTTTCGTCTCATGGTCCTCTAGAAACGTATATAAACCCCATGTATCATCTCTTTCCTTAGTTCCAATTTAATCGAATCTTGCCCTCGTCGTTCCGAACGATCTTGAGCGCTCCTCTTCTCATCGTCGCGCTCGTCCTCCTCTGCCCTTCGTCATTATCAGACTAGACGTCAGAACCTTTGTCCAGTAGACTGGGAACAGACCGAGACTCTGTTTGTCACTGTCGACTTAGAACGAATCGCGTCGAGGACATCGATCTTAACACAAATTGGAACTCAGGACCCACTCAGTGTATCTACACTAGCACCAATATATCGAACGAACCTCCAAGAGAGGTATTGAAGTAATACACCATTGAAACCCGAACCTCTAACCAGAGGCCCCCGAATGGATCTGTTCTTTTTAGACAGAAATACTATTTAGATAAACGAGAAGTTTATCCCTCGACCACCGGAGAAGGTTGGCGCTATCTATCAGGAACTAAGAAACAGAATCCGCCAGTACCCGCCGAATTCTTCGAAGGAGAAGAACAGGAAGGAGACCATTTCGACGCACTACCAGCAGATCTTTGGATACAGTGGGTAAACGAAGACAGGGACGAACCAAGACAATTGCACTTTGCCCCTACTAAGGAACCAGAATGAACCTGGTGGGAAAAATTCTGTAACGCATACAATCTTGATAAGGAAGACGAATACAACACGCTTACTCCGGAATTTATAACACTTTGGGAAGAATATAAGGAGAAGAAACAGATCGAATCCGAGTTAGAACCAGAACAAGCACCAAACGACCCGGAACCCCCGAAAACCGAACCAGAAATGGCAACCGAGGCTACTGCCCCAAAAGGAGATATTAAACCGCAACCGATTACAGTATTCACAGGAAAGAGAGTCGAGGCACGTGCCTTCATTGACTCGCTTGAGGACCTCTTCGAATTAAATCCTCACAATTATGAAGGGAAACACGAGAAAAAGATCAGATATACTCTCGCCTGTCTTGGACCAGAATTAAACGACTGGAAAGCGATTATTCGAGACGAATTAAACGATGAAACCAGACTAGACTGGAAAGACTACCCTGCCTTCAGGAAGAGATTCCTCACTGATTGGGGAGAAGTAAACAGCGCAGTCAGGGCCCTGAACAATTTAGCCAATCTTAGAGTCGGAGGCGACATCACTGTCCCCGGAATATATTCGAAAGTTTCGAGTCGACATAGGAACATCTGGACTCACAGGATTAACTGCACAACTACAGGCCTTTGTCAAGGGATTACCTCACAGCATCGCCTGAGAAGGTTCTCGAAGGCCTGGCAGGATACACTGCTATGACAGACGTTTACGTCAAAGCAGAAAACCTTCACAATGCATGGGAAACTATGCGACTCATTGGAAAACAAACAGGATCTGGAACACATCCTAATTTTAACCGAAACATGAATCGATCTGGATCTACTAGGACCATCAGCGCCCTTCCCTTGGACAGCTTAGCGATGAGCAGAAAGAAGAATACAGGAAAACAGGGGAAGTGTTTTCAGATGTGGAACACAAGGACACATCTCCAGGGATTGCCCTAACGCAAAAACCAGTCCCCGTCACATCCTCGTTTCAGAACAAAAACATCCGATCAGTCACCGAAGAAACAAAGGAACCGGAATCCGATGCAAAGAAGATCAGAGCAATGATCAAAGCAATGCCCAGCAGCGAGCGCTTGGATATGTTTAATCAGCTCGAAGAAGAGGGTTTTTAATCTGGAGGCATCAGACAGCAGTTGATACCTCCATAAACAATGGACTTGAACAATTAGCACTCGACTCTGTAATAGTAAAATCAAACAATAACAAACGAATTTCTATTACCGTTCAATCACCCAACCTACCTGCTGAAACTTCTGCTCTAATTGATTGTGGAGCTGAAGGAAATTTCATCGATGACGAAATAATGCTAAACTTAGTCAAAGAAAAGCTTAAACAACCAATTAAAGTTCGAAACGCCGATGGAACAATTAATCTTAATGGAATGATCACGCACTATGTCCTAATCCATTACTCGATTGAAGGCCAAACCCACAGTAATCGATTCCTTATCACTAAGCTCGGTGATCAGAAGTTAATACTCGGAATCCCTTGGCTGGAAGAAAATAATCCGACAATTAATTGGAGAAATAAAACAATTCATTTTATCAATGAAGAAAAACGACCGAAAACGATATGGCAAATGGCACTTGACACTAAACAGTGGGGAGAAGACGAATATTGGATCAGAGTAAAAACATCCACCTCGCAGGCACTGGAACATCAGAAAATAAACAAAAGACCCACCAA
>JAENRT010000109.1:24560-41681 GCA_032173475.1 Amanita phalloides
CCACCATCACCGAACTCATGCATCCCCTCGTCGTCCGACCCCGGAACACCGCCCTCGAAAATGTCAGCAACGCCCTTGCCCTCCTCGTTCTCCAATACAACCTATTCGCCGAGCCCCTCGATGTTTACACCGCCCTGACGCTACAAACCGACCCCCATCTCCTTTCTTACGATGAACGGGACGCCACGCTCGAACAAGCGCGGCAACTAAAAAGGTCAATCGAGACCTTACAATGGCGGGTCGAAACGGCCGCAAAAAGACATCGAAACATCGCCAAGTGCTTGAGTCACGGCAAGACCATGGCTGGACATCTCTGGCTGGTAGAAGTCGGTGACTTCTCACATACGAAGGGGGTAATGTTACGGTGATGATTGCAATGTAACGGATGTTCTTTATTTTTAACTCATATCTACTGCACATGGACAGCCTTTCTATTTCGTAACTACCTTCACATTTCCTTTCTTAGGTCATTACAGCTTCTTTTCCTTTTTCGTCTCATGGTCCTCTAGAAACGTATATAAACCCCATGTATCATCTCTTTCCTTAGTTCCAATTTAATCGAATCTTGCCCTCGTCGTTCCGAACGATCTTGAGCGCTCCTCTTCTCATCGTCGCGCTCATCCTCCTCTGCCCTTCGTCATTATCAGACTAGACGTCAGAACCTTTGTCCAGTAGACTGGGAACAGACCGAGACTCTGTTTGTCACTGTCGACTTAGAACGAATCGCGTCGAGGACATCGATCTTAACACAGCCCATGGTCTGTGCGCACAGACTGCACTGCCCTGAAGGCTATGCACATGCAGCAACAGCCTAGATCCCTCCATAGCCAGACTACTCTGGACCCCTATGCCTAGACCTTCATTCAGCCACCCATGGCTTACCTAACTGGTCCTTCCATAATGGATCCCCTTAGCCCCTATGCATATTGGTATGTTGTCCTGTGTCTGTAAGCCTCCAGATAAAATATAGAAAAATAAGGAAAAATAGATAGAGTCGTAACATGACCCCCCCCTTAAGGCTCCACGTCCCGGGAAGCCACGTTGGTTGTAAAAAGTTAATTTGAGCTCCTAACAAACTCATGCCACACGTCTTCTTCGGCATATATATCTCAATGGTCGCCTTTCCACTGTTGCCAGTTGCACTTGAGCTTTTCAAGGTACTCGTGCTCGAATTTCCCATCCTCCCATCCATACAGCCGTTTTGCGATTGGGATCGCTGTGTGGTTCTGCCATTTGCGGAAACTGGCACTTATGTTGCACACATTGACCATCTGCCAGGGCGCGCTAGGATTTGCCTTGTGGAATTTCTGAACTTCCTTCTTGGCATTGTCCAAATTTTCCGCTGGATCCCATGTTGACTCCTCAACAGGATAATTTCTCCACTTGACGAGGTACTCCAAGCATCCACTGCCACACCCACTGACTCAACTGTCCATGACTTCCTCTACCTCATATTCTTCATCCTGGGACTCTTCCACCATTTGCGCTTCTTTGCGCGATGCAGCTTTTTCCTTTTGAGCAGGAAAAACCAGTTCTTTATACAGTTTGAGGTGGATCTCATTGAATACGTTATAGATCTTCCAGGACGTAGGAATCTTTAGTTGGTACGCAGACTGTCCAATTTTCCTTATGACTTCCAGGGGACCCACAAACTTGCCATCCAGCTTTTTGGTAACTCGGAGCATTGGTAAGTTGGCCATGCTAAGGTAGACTTTGTCACCAGGTTGATATTGCCGCGCTGGCACCTTTGACTCGTCGTATTTATGCTTCATGGTATCTGCAGCTTTTTCAAGGGCCGTGGTGGCATTGGTGTGAATTCCCTCAACCTGTTTGGCTAGATCTTCAACAGCCACAACCTTGGGTACGTACATCAGATTCAAACCCTTGTAGGGATGCCAACTGTAATTCATGAAGAATGGGGAATATCCGGTTGCTGAGTGAACACGATCGTTATGACAAAATTGCGCAACCACAAGCCAATCACTCCAATTGTTCTGCTGATGGTTTACAAACATGGTGAGGAATTCCTTAACCATCTGATTTACGCATTCTGTCTGCCCATCGGTTTGTGGGTGATATGCGGTTGAGCAATTTGCCTTAATCCCCAGCATGCCGTATAGGTCATCCATGAACTTAGAGACAAATTGTGGCCCTTGATCACTGATGATCTTCTTTGGTAATCTGTGTTCCCTGAATATGTTGTCACAGAATAAAGTGGCAACTCCATGTGATGTGATAGTGGATGTCATGGGTAAAAAATAAGATTTCTTTGTGAACCAATCCACAATTACCAAGATCATGTCGTTTCCTTTTGACTCTGGAAGTGGACCAATTAAATCCATTGAAATAATCTCCCATGACGCATCTGGAATTTCGTTGGGATGAAGTGGTGCCACTCGAGCCTGTCTATCTGGTTTCGCTTTTTGACAGGTTTCACATCCAGCGATGTAATTTTGAATGTCTTTATGCATCTGTGGCCACCAAAAGTCCCTTGTTACTAGTTCAACTGTTTTATCAATTCCTGGATGTCCCCAAGAGTGATATATTGCCAATAGCGATTCACAAGTGTGTATGTTTGCTGGGACATAAACCCTGCCTTTCCATTCTACTAGTCTGTTAACTACTTTAAAGTCCTTGTTATTATTGTCTAATCCTGTCTGAACCTGAGTCTCCCATTGTTGATTAGGAATTTTCCGGATGTCCTTGATGATGTCTTCGATGGCCCTGTCATCGTCGTAAACCCTGACGAATAGATCTTCCTTAAGCAAGATTACTCCTTCATTATCTCGACCTCCTGGATGATGATCTGCCCTTCATGACAGGATATCAGCCTTGGAGTTTGACTTCCCAGATCGATGTTTAATAATGAAGTTGTATTCCTGTAAGTCCGTGACCCATCACGCTTGTCGTCGATTGAGGTTTTGGGGTTTCTGGAAGTACGTTAGGTTTTGATGATCTGTCAATACCTCCACAATTTCTTTGGCACTTTTGAGATAGTGTGACCATTCATAAAACATGTGCATTACAGCTAGCATTTCCTTATCATAGATTTCATAATTCCGCTCTGCATCATTCAAGGCTTTTGAAATAAATGCCACCAGTCGCCAAGATTCATCTTTGCCCTGTTGTGACAAGATTCCGCCGATTGCAAAATCTGAAGCATCTACTTTGATTCGAAATTGTCCCTCATCATCCAGGATTTTGAGTACAACCTCCCTCACCACAAGGTCTTTCAGTCCCTGAAAGGCTGCATCTTGTAGTTCAGTCCAGAGCCACTCGTCTTTCCCAGTCAACTTGGTCAGTGGTTTAGCTGTCGATGCAAAACCTTCCACAAAACATCAACAGAAGTTTACAAAGCCCAAAAATTGCTGCAGTTCCCTCTTACAGGTGGGGGTCGGCCATTCTGCAATTGCCTTAACCTTGCCATTCTCCATTTGAATGGAATCTTCACTGATTACCAGGCCTATAAAGTCGATTTCCGGGCAGTCAAACCAACATTTCTCCAGTTTGAGTGACAACTTGTGATTTTCCAATTTTGCCAAAATACGGTTAACATGTTTTGTATGCTCTTCTTGTGTAGATGAGAACACTAATATGTCATCCATATAAATAACCACCCATCCCTCAGCGACTTCTTGTCAGAAGATGTCGTTCATCATGGTTTGGAAAGTTGCCAGAGAATTGGTTAATCCAAAGAACATGACCAGTGGCTCAAAGAGCCCCCTATTTGTTCGGAATGCTGCTTTCCACTCATCGCCCTGCTTAATGCAAACATTGTTGTATCCCCAACAGATATCCATCTTTGAGAATATCTTAGCCCTGGATAATTTGTCTACGAGTTCGCCAATAAGAGGTAGTGGATACCGATTTTTGATGGTCATTTTGTTTAGTCACCTATAATCCTGCACTGGTCGTAATTTCCCATCTTTTTTCTTGACAAAGAAGAAAGGAGATGCCATTGGTGATTTACTAGGCTGGATTCGTCCTGACTCTAAGTTTTCCTTAAGAAATTCGTCCAGCTGAGCCTGTTCATCACGATTGAGTGGATAGATTTTACAATCTACTGGTTTTGCCCCTGGGATTAATTCGATTGCATGATCCCATGGGCGTCTCAGTGGTAACTCATCAAAGGTTTCCTTTTCAAAGACCTTTTGGTGTCCTAAATAGTGTTTAGGCACTACCTCTTCCAGAGTGCACTTTTGAGTGGTTTCAGATTCTTTAGTGGCAATATTGGTTGCCACTGATCATAATCTGAGTTCTGGTTCTCCAATTTCAATAGCCAGCAATCATTCGCCTTCCTGCAACCTTGCTATCAGATCTACTTCATCTTCCAGTTCCTCAACTTGCGATGCTGTCCAGCAAGTCCTGGGACACTGTGTAAACCAAACTTCCTTCTGCTTCCAGTCAATAGCTGGATTATGGTGTTTAAGCCAATCGTGACCTAAGAACAAGTCCATTTTCCCTAATCGTGCCACACTGCATTCTATTATTTCTTCATGATCCCCAATTCGCAGTTTAAATTGTGTCATGTATTCAAGCTTCCCATTGCATTCCGAGATCCATCCGCATTGTAGACTGGTAACAGCTTGATCAGCCACTGTTTATTTAATTTGTGTTGTTCCACAAATTCTTTGTTAATACAAGAGCCCATACATCCTGAATCAACTAGTGCTAACACATTGATTGTTTCACCAGTATCCATCATTGTAAGCACACAGCATAAATCGATTTCTTGTTTACCTGTGGCATGCACAATTTGTTGCCATAGTTGTGCTAGATTCCACAGGGCCTCTTGTTCTGATAATTTGTTGAGATCATGTACTAACTTAGTATTGACCTCATTGACTCGTTTTGTCAGTACCCATTCCTTTAGACAACGAACTGCAGTTTCATTATTTTCCTGCCAGATTCGTCTTAATACCCACGCTGGGGTCCAAGGGGTTAACCAGTTTGTTTTGACGCTCACACTTAAGTTTCATATCTGATGAATGAGAGGGGAACATTCATATAATAATTCTGGTACATTTACACAGGAATCATTGTCCAATACCGAAACTCTACTAGCCAGCAGCATGGAGCGCATGCCTACTGGCTGTCACCAAAACCCTTCTCTTTTCCCATCTCCTTCCATTGCTCCTCTGTGAGCTCCTCAATTTTTACTTCTCTGACACGGCCTTTGCCTTTCTTGTTCTGTGTGTATTTCTTCGGTTCTTTGCAGTTTCTTGCAAAGTGACCCGTTTTTCCGCAGTTGTAGCATGCGCCTTGTGCGCATTTGACTTTATCAACATCCATCACATTCGGATCATGTGTTGAAGATGATGCCTGAGCCAGCTTATAGGTTCGGGTGTTTGACAATGACTTGGGTTGTTCCTCCCTGAAAGGCATCTTTTTCTGTCGATCCCCATATGCTTCCCTAGCTCTTCAATAAGCACGTGCTAGTTCCGTGACCCTTTCCACCACTCAATCAAGATCATTGCCTTCATCAAGATCCCCAATTTTGATTAGCTCATAGCCTAAATTGGGATTAAGCCCTTTCTTGAAGTGGTCCTTTGCCGCACTGGCATTCCACCCTGTCAGGGGCAACAAAGCTTTAAATTCGATGATGTAATCTTCCACCGCCCAACTACCCTGTTGTAATTTCTGGATTTGCTCAACAGCATGCTCCCTTGTTTCTTTTGACATAAAGAAGTCATGCATCTGTTGTTTAAGATCACTCCATCCTAGAAATGGTGGCTTGTGAGTCTGAGGTGGTCGTGCATAATATGTGGCTGTGGTTCCGACTGCCATGACATATCATCCATCACATCGTTCCTGGTAGGATAGATCATTGTCCCAGCCCTGAGTCAGGACTCTTTCTTCATATTCCACATCACTGTCAATTTGTTCTTTCATTTTGACAGTGGCCCATGTCCCTGCTCAGTCTCCTTTGCCATTATGAATGTGTTGTAGAGCAATGTATATTTTTCGATGATTGTCTGACTCATGTGCCAAATGGAAATAGACGTCCATTCCCCTGCACCATGCATCTATGTGCGCAGCATCTCCTTCGAAATAATCGGGTAATTCCAATTTAACTAATGATTGAGCCGGTTGGGGTGGGTGAGTATCCCTATATTTGTTAACCAATTGCTGAACCAATGTTCCCATATTTTCGGCCATTTGATTGGTCCCTTGATTCCATGCTGCTATTTGTTCATTTCTGGTGATTATTCGTTCCTGTGATATTCCAGTTTCCGCCACATTGGATTCTGGTCGGAGATTAGTGTGAGGACCGAAATAGAAGTTTTACTGATTGATGGCTGAGTGTAATAATTCTGACATGTGCTCATTCCATTCAAATCCCATTTCAACATGTCCAAGATCTCCATCAACGATAGCTTGAATCATGGGCCATCCATTTGTTCCATTTGAACTGATCTGTACATGAAAACCAACCCATTTGTTTTGATGAACCACTTTGAATTTTACAAGTTGGTTCAATTGATATTCTTGGTTGAACTGGTTCACCGTGTGTACTGATGGAAACATGGGCCATTCAAACTGGTTCCATAGCTCTTCCTTAAACAAGGCCAGATAACAATATCTGGGGATATCTGGTGTCATCTGATCAAAGATTTTGACCACGCTTTGGACTTGTTGCTGGAATCGCCTATTTGGGTGGTTGCCAGGTAGATTGAACCTTATTTGATGGATTTCCCGACTCAGGAATCATGTCAGGTTGTCATTCCTAGATGCTCCCATGGTATAGTTGCCATATCTGTGGCCTTTTAGTCTGTACATTTCCTCCCATCCATGCATTCCGTGATCCATAGTGGACACATGAATTCGTTCGAGCTCTGGCATGATTGTAGATTTAATGATTGCCATACTTTCATGATACGGATATTGCCAGGACAGGATTTTGTTGATCGTTGGAAATGCGGGCCAGTTGAATAGATCCCAATACCATTGTTTGATTAGGATAAGGTAGCAATAACCAGGAACTCGGTTATGCAACAATGCTACTCGGGGTCTCTTCATGTATCGGTCTGAACCATCATCCCAATCCAGGGCACCCATGTGTTTACGGTCATGACCTGATTGTACTAGCGATCTAATCATGTCCCAGCCTCTAGGTCTGGTGGGTGTTTGCTCAATATGGTAACAGTCGTTATACCCATATGTGCGTCTGATCTGTACACGCCCATTAGGATTCCTAAGGTTGTGATCCCACAAGTTGATTTCCTGAATTTGAGGGAATGCTGGCCATTCATACATGTCCCAAAACTGACTTTGAATCAAAATCAAATAACAATATCCTGGTACATCTGGATGTAATATATTTTTTGTATGGGCAGGTTGTGGATACAGGTAAGGAATGTCTATCTCCTTTTCGACTTCCCTTTTCCAATTGTTGATAGTCCATTGTTTTTCCTCATTAAACCCCTGCCTGAGTTCAGTATCTGTGGATAACCAATCTGCCGCACATGGGACTTTGCTGTGCCACCAAGTGGTATCTGCACCTGTCATTCTGGTTAGCGACTTGCTAGGCCCAGTACGAGCAGTTACCACTTGAGTGTATGACATGGGTGCTGGCGTTGAGTGCGCCGTTGATGACTGCCCTGCTACCCAGGATTGAATGGTTGAAGCACGGCCTTTTCCCTTTTGGGATTCCTTTTGTCTGCCAAATCGGGCGTACTTGCTATATTTGCCATGTTGCTCCATTCGTTTCATGTCCTTCCAGGTATAGGATTTGTCCTCATGTGGATGCAATGCTGCCTTTTCGATGACATGGTACATGCTTGCCTTATGGTGGTCCTGGAGACCAAACTTGATGGTCTCATCATGCATTTCGGGTTCCCAAGACAGGATTTGAGTGATGGTTGGCCAGGCAGGCCAATTGAATTTGTTGTAAAACTCCTTTTTAAACAGGTACATGTAACACTACCTGCTGCGTCGCCAGGGCTGATCCTCGGGAATGTCTGTGATGTATGTGCTTGGTAGTTTTGGATGAGTCAATGCTTTGACCCAGTTGTCCATGTACGCAATGTCTTCCCCAATGAGTTTGAGAAAATTGGCCAGTCTTACCAATGGAGATGTGCCAGGGTCTGATTTCATAATCAGGGGCGAGCACAGGAATGGCGTATTGTGGCGTGTAATTTGATACTCTCTTTGTTTGATATGTGCCTTCATGTATGGATTGGGTCATTTCCCATCCAATCGTTCCTGATTAGCGATCTTGGCCATTCCCCTGTTGTAGCTATGGGTTTTAATATTCCCGTTTTCGGCATGCATCAGCCGATTCTGTTCCTTGGGTGACAAGACCAAGCTGTTATGTTGCAATGTGATGATGTTCCAGCCCATCACTAAGAGCTGGATGTTTGACAGTGTGTCAAACAGTCATTGCCAGATTTCAGACTCCGGATCCATATTGTTTAGCAGCCCCTCCAAGGTCTGCCAGTCTTGTTCTGTTTGGGTGAGTTCTTTCTCAACCTGTTTCCTTTGTTGGAGATCTTCCCGACACTGCTTGAGAAGTTCTTCCCAAGCATCCTCCTGTTTGCAGAGAACTTCTTGTGCATGCTGCCATCGTTGCAGCACAAGTTGTCATTGTTGGCGGCAGCGCTCCTTATACTGCACCTTGTGCCATTGGTAATATGCCCGAACGTGGGCGTCGTGTTGTCTGTTGTCAGTGACAGTTGTGACCAACCAAGTAATTTCTTCTGTGCACTCCTACGCCCATTCAATTTCGAATTGTTTACCAGCCTGCACGAGAGTGAGGCCAGCGTGGGGGATAATGTAGTTGAATAGAGATGCCATGTTTGTGTCCCTAGTTGTTGCCTTAGACCTTTTAAGTAAAAAGGCTGTTGTCTGTTCTTCAATATCCACGCTTCCTAATGCAGATATTCTTTGATGTGGTCAATAATGCACCCACACTCAATTCTTGGATTTAATTCCACCAATTGACCTAAAAGCATGGTGCCTGGGGTTTCACTCGAGTGTCCTCATGCTCAGATCATTAGATCTGATACGTGATTGGTATCTCGAGACTGTTCTCCTTGCTACACAGCATGCTAGTAGATTGCCTTCGCTCGTTCCTGAGCTTTTCTGAAACAAATGGTATAGCCTGCTGACCAGTGCCTGCCTGCACTTTCAATCACACAGGACTATTCTTGTCCAAATGTCCTGTGTCAACAGTAACCTCACAGTAGTAGTCCTTGATGACAATCAAGGAGTCTATCTGTGGTCAATGTCAGGGGTGTTCCTTGAGAGCTGCTTGTTGTCACACCAACAGAGTGTGGACAGAGGTCAGATGGGCAATGTTGAGGGAACTTGTCAAGAGCGCGCACAGTGACAAGCAAATGATGCTCGGCATGGTTGCCAACGATGGCGAGAGGTGTGGTAAAAAGACTCTAGATTATGTTAGGACAGATCCCACCACAACCACAGGTCTCACAAGAGGAGAGAGAGAATGGAGACGAGCTTTATTGACACAGTAGAAAAGTAAGCTGGGTGAGAGCAAACTATCTAGAGTCTTAGGACTCCTACCTACAGACACACCTCCTTATATACCTCAGCCCATGGTCTGTGTGCACAGACTGCACTGCCCCAAAGGCTATGCATGTGCAGCAACAGCCTAGATCCCTCCATAGCCAGACTACTCTGGACCCCTATGCCTAGACCTTCGTACAGCCACCCATGGCTTACCTAACCAGTCCTTCCATAACGGATCCCCTTAGCCCCTATGTGTATTGGTATGTCATCCTGTGTCTGTAGGCCTCCAGATAAAATATAGAAAAATAAGGAAAAATAGATAGAGTCGTAACAGGCCTGGTACCCCTGTAAAATGGTGCGGATCGACACCTTCTGGGACTGAATAGATCTCCCAAGGTGACAGCATACAGTAGGGGCTATCAAATACAAGGTGAGCATAGCCAACCTGGTCAAGAGGGGGAGGGGCCCTAGCAGCCAAGGACACGCTCTGCACAGGAGAGAGATGCGGTGATCCCAGGGTCGGGGTCAGCTGCATCCACTCCTGGCTTTGCCATATGCTCCACCAAGGAGAGACACGGCAATCCCAGGGTCAGGGTCAGCTGCATCTACACCTGGCTTTGCTAATGTCCCTCAGAGCCACCAATGCATGGGGTTTTGGGAGGGGGGGACAGATAAGACCTTACCGTTCAGCACCCTCCTCTCAACCATGACCCATTGGGCCTGGGTTTCCCCCATGCCTGTAAGGTAAGAAAGATAAGGCCTATATGGGAAACACAGGTCAGTAATGCCTATGCAGCATACCAAGGAATTTGAACATACATGTAGCAGACAGCAGGCAATGTGGCAGGGCTGGCGACTCAACCCAACAAACCCACGTGTGAAGCATGCTGCTTGTCACATGTGTGAAAAAGACTAAAGTGGCAACTCATCAAACTATGCTCAAAGCAGCATGTGTTATAACTTACCAAAGGGCATGTGGAAGGGGGCATCTGATGAGCCTTTGGGGCATTGGGCCATCAAGGGTGGATGGGAGGTTGATTGGCATCCTCCTTGAAGCAAGTTCATGTATCGCCACTTGTCTATTTCTTTCCCTATGCATCACGTTTTAGCCACTGCGTTGTTCACAATGTATTGGGTACGCACAAATCCTCAACATACAGTGTCTTGTGTGCATGCAAGGGTTGCCCAGTGTAGATCACAGCTCTGATAACATTGTCAAACCCGCAGCTTCAAACCATCTCTGTATGAATCTTGGGAGTGCCAGCTTCAACAGAAGTGACAAAGTGCATTCCTACCCCTCGAGGCTAAACATCAATAAATGCTCAGCAGCGAATAAGACGTGTACATACAAACTGCTTGCGCTCCCCACTTTAGATTTGCAGCTAAGCTGCGCCCATCAAACACCATGCCTGCACCAACAACATGAATAGGATTTCCTGTCAGTCACGGTTTGTGGCCAGGGACAAGAATGCTGCTCAGAACACCTCCTGTATGCCCTCCACCTTCTCCACCTTGCGTGCATATGAGATCAGTGCCCACTTTGATAGCTTTGGCCACATGCCTCAAATCAAGGCGGCACTAAAGAATAAGAATGCCCTGTTTAATGTAGATCTCGCTCTCCTGCGCATCAGGGGCAGCACACAACAGACAAACGTGAGCATATGCTTGACATTCTTTGAAAAATTCTGCTTAGCCTTTTTGTATGCAAGCATGGCTTGCTTAATCAAGCCATAATTGAGGAAAAGGCCTCTCTCTTTGTATCTGCTATCGGCATGCCACCCAAATATGTAGTGGACAAGCTCCACAAAGCAGGCATTGTGGCTATGAATATGGTTGGGCATTGGTCTGATCTATCGGAAGTCACAGCTGCCACCAGCTCAGGTCCTGAAGCAATGTTCATGCCGTTCCATCCATCAGTCTGGGTTGGCAGAGCAGAGCAAACCACGTACTGGCTGTCAAGTCAAGGATGAATTCATGGTGGTTGACAGTGCGCTCTGCTTTGAACATCACAAGGCCCACTGTCAACACATAAAACCAGAGCAGTAGTGGCATCATACCCTTAAATGTAAAGCCATCCTCCTGAAAAGGCGCTTGCAACCCCATGCAAACATACCTGTCAACACACAAAACCAGAGTGGCAGTGGCATCATACCTTTAAATGTAAAACCGTACTCCTGAAAAGGCCCTTGCAACCCCCATGCAAACCCCCCATGCAAACATGCCCATATGGATGGAGTCCTCAAGCGAACAACCAATGACGCTACGAGTGTAGTCTATTAACGTGAAGGCACGATATACCTAAGGGCAAATGAATGACATTGCATCAGAACATGGGCAGTTAATGTCAATATCTGCAAATCATGAGCACAGTATGTCTCAGCATACCTACTAATCTCGTTTTTTGCTAAAGTAACAATAAGTAACATGGTTATTCTAAATTATACAATGTAGACATGACTACTCTGGGTACAACATCCATGCCCCAAAAAGAGAGACAGAGAGGATGGCACCCAGCGGGGCTGATCCTGCCATGCCAAAGGTAGAACCTACAATGCATTGCATTAGCCTAAAATACATGAATGGAATCAGAATAAAATGTACGGCATACAAGAAAAGACAGAGAGGGGCATGCCCAGCATGGCACCTGAGTTGTGGCAGAACCTATGTTACATGTTGCCTTGCGTTAGTCGAAGGTGCATGTGGTGAATAGTGCTGCATAGGATGAGTATAAGAACTGTGATTGGGGAGTTTTCTCACTATATTACAAAGGTAGTGTGCCTTGGGTCATGGTTGAGCCAGAGCTCCAAATCATCAAACAGTGTTGATGAGACACCACCTGCTTTGTAATCGAGTGCATACTTGTATGTTCCGTGACTCACTATCTGCCATCTTGGGAGGAAGGGTAATGTAAATGGTGGAACCAGGAGGCAAATTGATCAAGGGCCATTCTCACCTGATGATAAAGTTCACGAATGTGTTTCCCAAAGGCAAAGTGTATATTTGCTCTTTCATGTTCATTAGCCTGTGGCATGCAAACATTATGTCTGGGATGGACATAAAGTTCAGGTCTTTGCCAAGCCATAGCTCATCCTCACAAAATAGCTGGTGATCAATGGAGTTGACGCGAAGCCAGGTGCGGAGGCACCAGAGGCCACCCATTGTTAGCTTCGTTTTCCCAGGAAAGACACTATGGAATCACCCCATAAATGTCCATATCGGATCACACACTAGATGACTTACAACACAACAAATGTGAGCTACCATGGGTCAATCGATAGGCCTAGCTCTGTTGGCTCGCATAGGGGTCGCTCAACACCATGTGTGCATATGGATAGCTTGAATTTGTACTTTCCAGTTGTCAAGTATCCAGATAAAGGATCTTGTTATGGTGATGATTGCAACGTAACGGACGATTCTTATTTTTATCTCATTACTCATATCTACTGCGCATGGACAGCCTCTCTTTTCGTAATTACCTTCACATTTCCTTTCTCAGGTTGTTACAGCTTCCCTTCCTTTTTCGTCTTCATTGTTCTCTAAAAAGTATATAAACCCCCATGTATCATTCTCTTCTTTAGTTCCAATTTAATCGAATCTTGCCCTCGTCATTTTGAACGATCTTGAGTGCTCCTCTTCTCATCGTTGCGCTCATCCTCCTCTGTCCTTCATCATCATCAGACTAGACGTCGGAACCTTTGTCCAGTAGACTGGGAACAGACCAAGACTCTGTTTGTCACTGTCAACTTAGAACAGATCACGTGGGCGTACAACACAATCCCTCGTGTTTCAGCGTGATGACATCCTCCGGTGTCAACAAATTGAACGTTGACGCGTGTCGAACAGGTGCTTTTCGGATTACGGAGTCCGCCTCCATGTTGTTAATAAGATCTAACCAGCGTTTGGTAGTCTAGCGCTGCCTGCCGCCTCTGCTTCCTCAAGCCGCCGTTTACGGAGCAGCTCTCGCGCTTCTCCTGCATCAGCGCCTTCCACGCTCCTCCTGCTCGCGAACTGACGCCTCTCTAGTCGTTCCACCTCACGCTGAGCCTCTCGCTCAGTCGTCGTTTCTCTTTTCGTTGTCCTCTGAGCCAACGATGGTATGCCTTAACGTGGGCATCACGTTGTCGCCTTGTCCACACACGCGCGACCTTTCTGAACTTTTTGGTAATTGCGCATCCACGCGCCATTTCTGCCTCAAAGGCAATTCCGATCTCCACCAAAGTCTTATTGGCAAACGGTAACACGTAACGGAAGACCTGATCATTGTGACAAGTGGGATGAGGTGTGATGTTGAGATTGATGATGATAAGATCGTTAGGTAACGACCCGCGGAATGCCTTGTTGTAAAAGGCGTGTTTCGTTCTGTAACAAAATCTCGATAACTTCAGTCTATCAGCACTACTGACAGTTATCCGTTCGTTCGGCAATATAGTAGACGATCTCAGTTGAGACGATGTCATCAGGAATGTCCAGCGAATGACTTGCAAGACATGGTGCCCGGGGCTTCACTCAGGTGTCCTCATGCTCAGCTCAAAAGAACTGATACGTTATTGGTATCCTGAGACTGTTCTCCTTGATACACGTCACGTCAAGCAAGTTGTCTTCGTTGTCGACCAACGGCAGTCAGGCTCGATCCGTACTGGTGCACCTACACCACGTAGAGACGAAGGTCATCCCGACTGTTTTGTCGCCTAGACCACGGTTTTCAATCGCCGCACTATTGGATTCGCCGATGCTGCCACTACAGCCAAGGGTTACTCTATCACAATAGCCGTTTGTCGCCAAGTATGAACACAGTCGATGTCGTCCTAGAACGTGGAACGATGTCGACGAAAAGTGAATGAAAGTTTGCCTCGTGTAACGTTGAGCAAGTCGTGCTCTTTGTTGTAGAGTCAAACGGTGAGGTAGATAGCCTTATGATTATGTTAGAAGGGCGTTCCAACACAACCTCAAGGTTTGAGACGAGAGAAAAAGAGATGAGACAAGAACCAGAGTTGCTGTGTGGTACAACACAAACAATCATAAGGCTAAGGAGTACTACCTACTAACCCCTCCTTATATACCTTTGTCCTCATGTTCCCCATGAGTCAATCATGTGATCCTTCCCTCCTGACTTCCGATGACTCAGCCATCCTACTGTTGCTGACATAACCCTCCAGTGGCTACACCTTATGTAATTAAAAGAGAAAAATAAAGAAATCGTAACACCAGCTAGTTTCGTTATTAAGTCAGATACCAACGGTAAAGGGTATGCGTTCTTGATTGTCCATTCATTTAGATAACAGTAATCTTGGCATGGTCGCAGTGCTCCGCTTTCTTTCTTAGAAACAAAGAAGAATGGTGATGCCTGGGGGGATTTTGATGGTCTGATATATTTTTTTCCTAGTTGTTCCTCAATCCATTCGTCAAGTGATGATTGTTCTTTTGGCGATAATGGGTATATCTTGCTAACTTTCGGTGAGAAACCTTGTTTCAACTCAATGGCATGGTCCCATAATCGACTGGAAGGGAAGCGCTCTGACGCTGTTTTTTCAAATACTGATTCCCAATGTTTATAGATATCTGGGAGTATAGTTGGTGGGTCTTTGTTTATTTTCTGATGTTCTAGTGCTTGCGAGGTAGATGTCTTTACTCTGATCCAGTATTCGTCTTCTCCCCATTGTTTAGTGTCAAGTGCCATCTGCCATATTGTTTTTTTGTCTTCCTTCTTCATTAATAAAATGAATCGTTTTATTTCTCCAATCGATTGTTGGGTTATTTTCTTCCAGCCAAGGTATTCCGAGTATTAACTTCTGATCGCCGAGTTTAGTGATAAGAAATCGATTACTGTGGTGTTTGCCTTCAATCGAATAATGAATTAAGACATAGTGCGTGATCATTCCATTAAGGTTAATTGTTCCATCGGCGTTTCGAACTTTAATTGGTTGTTTCAGTTTTTCTTTGACTAGGTTTAGTGTTATTTCGTCATCAATGAAGTTTCCTTCAGCTCCGCAGTCGATTAGAGCAGAAGTCTCAGCAGGTAGGTTGGGTGATTGAACGGTAATAGAAATTCGTTTGTTATTGTTCGATTTTACTATTACAGAGTCGAGTGCTAACTGTTCAAGTCCATTGTTTATGGAGGTATCAACTGCTGTCTGATGCCTCCGGATTAAAAACCCTCTTCTTCGAGTTGATTAAACATATCCAGGCGTTCACTGCTGGGCATTGCTTTGATCATTGCTCTGATCTTCTTTGCATCGGATTCCGGTTCCTTCATTTCTTCGGTAACTGATCGGATGTTTTTGTTCTGAAACGAGGATGTTGATGGGGACTGGTTTTTACATTTAGGGCAATCCCTGGAGATGTGTCCTTGTGTTCCACATCTGTAACACTTCCCCGTCTTCCTGTATTCTTCTTTCTGCTCCTCGCTAAGCTGTCCAAAGGGAAGGGCACTGATGGTCCTAGTAGATCCTGATTGGTTCGTGTTTCGGTTAAAATTAGGACGTGTTCCAGATCCTGTTCGTTTCCCAATGAGTCGCATAGTTTCCCATGCGTTGTGAAGGTTTTCTGTTTTGATGTAAACGTCTGTCATAGCAGTGTATCCTGCTAGGCCTTCGAGAACCTTTTCAGCGATGCTGTGAGGTAAACCCTTTGACAAAGGCCTGTAATTGTGCGGTTAATCCTGTGAGTCCTGATGTTCCTATGTCGACTCGAAACTTTCGAATATATTCAGGGACAGTGATTTCGCCTCCGACTCTAAGATTGGCTAAATTGTTCAGGGCCCTGACTGCGCTGTTTACTTCTCCCCAATCGGTGAGGAATCTCTTTCTGAAGGCAGGGTAATCCTTCCAGTCTAATCCAGTTTCATCGTTCAATTCATCTCGAATAATTGCCTTCCAGTCGTTTAATTCTGGTCCAAGACAGGCAAGGGTATATCTGATCTTTTTCTCGTGTTTCCCTTCATAATTGTGGGGATTTAATTCAAAGAGGTCCTCAAGCGAATCAATGAAGGCGCGTGCCTCGACTCTCTTTCCTGTGAATACTGTAATCGGTTGTGGTTTAATATCTCCTTTCGGGGCAGTAGCTTCAGTTGCCATTTCTGGTTCGGTTTTCGGGGGTTCGGGGTCCTTTGGAGCTTGTTCTGGTTCTAACTCGGATTCGATCTGTTTCTTCTCCTTATATTCTTCCCAAAGCGTTATAAATTCCGGAGTGAGCGCGTTGTATTCTTCTTCACTATCAAGATTGTATGCGTTACAGAATTTTTCCCACCAGGTTCGTTCTGGTTCCTCGGTAGGGGCAAAGTGTAATTGTCTTGGTACGTCCTTCCCTTCGTTTACCCACTGTAACCAAAGGTCTGCTGGTAGTGCGTCATAATGTTCTCCTTCCTGTTCTTCTCCTTCGAAGAGTTCGATAGGTACTGGCGGATTCTGTTTCTTAGTTCCTGATAAATAGCGCCAACCTTCTCCGGTGGTCGATGGATAAACTTCTCGTTTGTCTAAATAGTATTTCTGTCTGAAAAGAACAGATCCGTTCGGGGGCCTCTGATTAGAGGTTCGGGTTTCAATGGTGTATTACTTCAATACCTCGCTTGGAGGTTCGTTCGATGTGTGGGTGCTAGTGTAGATACACTGAGCGGGTCCTGAGTTCCAATTTGTGTTAAGATCGAATGCCTCA